>PVJC01040233.1:0-15892 GCA_004026665.1 Murina feae
TGCTCCGAGCCTCAGATGCAGCTGGGGGCAGGTCCCCAGTGGCCACACACACACACACACACACACACACACACAAAAGGCGCCTGGCAGACTGGGGCCATCATAGGACATCCACTGAGGGGTCCCAGACTGTGAGAGGGCACAGGCCAGGCTGAGGGACTCCCTCCACCCCGAGTGCACAAATTTTTGTGCACCGGGCTCCTAGTATATATATATATACAGATTGTCCCCTCGGGCAGTCGGAAGTTCTGCTCGATATGACGTGCACTGACCACCAGGGGGCGGTGCTGAACATGGCAGGTGTCAGTGATGTGGTGCTGGCAGTGGGCGGTAGTGGAGGTGCTGCCGCCCCAGTAGGCCCCAGCGAGAGCAGAACACAAGAGAACCCTTTGGGGATAGTAGAAATGTCCTGTATCATGATTGTGGTGGTGTAACAGTACTATACGTTTGTCAAAATTTATCAAATTGTTCACTTCAAATTGGTGAATTTTATTTTAAATAAATTTTAAATAAATCAACAGAGGTGATTAGAACATTTAAAAAGAAATATAATAAATTACATTGACCAGATAATGAATAACTTTCAGGTTGAATGAAAATATTTGTCTTAAAAATGCACTGATAGTACTTTTGGCTAGGACAAAATTTCTGATAATTGTCAATTGCTTAATCAGAAAGTGCTGCATCTGAGTAACTTAAAGTGAAGAAAATGTACTGTAGAAAAGGATTCTAGTAGTGATAAAAACTCCTGAAAAGGAGGAATAAAATTTAATGAAACATAAGAGTGGCATTATTTGCAAGTTAGTTTATTATTTTATTGGGTGATTTTAAATATTTGTAGCTGAACTAGTAAATTATTGTGTGTGTGTTACGTGCTGTTGAGTGGGGTCCAACACCTGGCCACCCTATGAATGAGTGACGTCCACAATGTCCTGGGTTAACCAGCCTTCCTGAGCTCCTGTAGACTCATGCCTGTGGTTTCTTTTTGGAGTCATTCCATCTCATATTTCATCTTTCTCTTTTCCTGCTGCTCTCTGTCTTTCCCAGCATTATTGTCTTTTCCAAAGAACCCTGCTTTCTCATGATGTGCCTGAAGTAGGACAGCTTTAGTTTTGTCATACATGCCTCCAGTGATGAAAGAGACAAGGCAAGAAATAATTTGGAAATTGGGGGGCCAGGCAGGAGCCCATCCCAAGAGGACTCCACCTCTGCTCAGGCCTTGCCATCCTTTTATTCAGTTTGGGATACACCTATTTCCCTTAGGCAGGCAATTTCCAGTAACAGACAATCTTATCAGTAAGGATTTACATGACTATCTGGTGGGGAAGTTGCTTCAGCTACCATTGTCTGGACTAAACAGTGGGTGCATAGCCCTGACTTTTACCAAGGTTCAGGGGTCATCAGCATTCTGGGCTCCTTGTCCACACCTCTCTGCTAGTGAAGACAATTGGGTGGCTTCCTGCAAGGGCCCACTTGCCTGTCTTTGTGGTGGTCCAGGGTATCTGTAGAGCTCTCCTCCAAAACCATATTTCATTTTTTTCCTGTCAACCTTTACTGTCTTAACTTTCACATGAGTACATAGTAATTTAGTTTATGAGGGTGTGAATGATCTTGGTCTCTAATGACACATCTATTGCCTTTCAGAATCCCAGTCTTCTCTTGATTTTTTTTCTTTGCTCAAGTCTCCATTTGAATTTGAGGAGGAAGCTGGTTTTGCAAGGAATGCTAGGCCATAAAACCAAGGAAGCTCTGTCCTGTGGGAGGCAGGGGGCTTTGTTCTGAGCCCAAAACCAAGAACACCTGGGAAAGGGTAGATGAACAGAATACTCCCTTCAGGGCCTTGGGGGGAGGGAGTGTATTTGCAAATCAATGAACTCGAGGGGCAGTTATAAAACAAGGTTCTCCTGTGCTACCCCCACTCTGGATTTGGGATTTAGGACTACCCTGGAGTCCTTGCATGTTATTAAAACTGATTTCTCCACTTCTTCAGAGCATCGCTTAGTTTTTTTGGTCTTTCTGCAACAAATTGATACTGAACCAAGATAAGCAAAATCTTCAATAATTTTGATATCGTCATTGTCTACTTTAAAGTTGTATATTCTTTTGCAGTCATGCTTTTATCTTCTTGATGTTCAAATGTAGTTCACCTTTGACAATTTTTTTCTTCTTCTTTCATTAGAATTCATATCATTGCTACTTGCTGCCAGTAAGATGGTGTCATCTGCAATATCTTAAGTTATTGATATTTCTTTCACTCCTCTTTCCTCTGAGTCTAGCCCAGTTTTTTTGTATTTGTTCCGTGGACAGATTAACCAAATAGGGAGATAAAGGGCACCATGTCTGACACCTTTGTCCGTAGGAAATTATCCTGTCCTGACTGGCTTCTTGGCCATAATATGGGTTATGTCTTATGACAAGTCACAAGCTGAGGCACATTCATTTCTTTCAGAACAACCCAGAACTTATCATGACGCATACACTAAAAGGCTTTACTGTCGTCATAAAATAGAGACTAACCCTCATCTGCTTCTTTGGCATTCCTAAAAATAGATTGGCGTGGGGCCCTAGCTGGTGTTGCTCAGTGGATATTGTATCTACCCGAAGACTAAAGGGCCTGGGTTTGATTACATTCAAGGGCACATACATTGAACCTGGAACCTCCCGTTGCAAGCTCTATCCCCAACCCCGGTCAGGCGCATGTGGGAGGCAACCCATCTGTGTGTCTCTCTCCCATCAATGTTTCTCTCTTTGTCTCTCCCCCTCCCTTCCACTCTTTCTAAAAAATACCAATGGAAAAATATCCTTGGGTGAGGATTAACAACAACAACAAAATTGCTCTGAGAAAAACGTTTTTTTCTTTTTACTTGGGAAATGGAGGATTGGCTTATAATCAGGCATGCAGAGAGCTTTCTGTTATGCCCAGTTAAGCAGAACTATCTCTAGTTCTGCACACATTGCACTAGTTTCATATTTGTAAATTCAGTTAGGTGGCATCTTATTTATCCTGACTTTTATCCTTACTACAGTATAAAGTGTTAGGCTTCTGATGTACATAAAATAAAATGGTGGATAGATAAGAAAATTTTTTTTATACAGAATCAATCTTTTGCAAGATGTCTTTTTTATCATGTTTAACATTTATTCAGCAAACATGTATTAAGTGTTTGTGGAAAGCATTATACTAGCTGTTTTGGGACATGTGAAAATGCTGTAACATCTAAATAAGATTAGAATAAAATGTAATCTATGCAGTGCAAGGTGTAATATAAAGGAGGTGGATGGGTAATCACTAGAGCTTTTAGTTGGATCATAGGTTAAAAATACCAGAAAAACAGTTTAGTCTTGATGACAAAGGGAATACCTTTTTAGCCTATAATACCTATAATATTCAAAATAATCATAGTTTAAAAGTCATTTAACAAAATAGGTTCTGAGGTTTTTATAAAATTATTCTCCTACTGTCATATTATGAGATTGATCAAAGGAGTTAGACTGTGCACTAAATGAAAAACATTTTATCTTAGAATAGCGGAAGACTTGAATTTTCATTAGTAGTCTCTTATAGGTTCCTTCTGAGGCTTCAGCACTTTTCCTTTTCTCTAAAGAATTATGCCTTAAAAAGTCACTGGCTTTTTTCTTCCTAAAGTAAATTTTAGTCCTCATATAGATTATCAAATAGCACTTGGGATGGAGCCCTTTACCTCTCCTTAGAGAGGCATTGAACAGTAAATAGAAGCTTACTATGAAATATATTTTATATAGAAGATCAGTATGACTCAACTAGGGGCCCGGTGCACAAAAATTTGTGCACTCGGGGGAGAGGTGGTCCCTCAGCCCAGCCTGTGTC
Organism: Murina feae; assembly: GCA_004026665.1. NCBI lineage: Eukaryota > Metazoa > Chordata > Mammalia > Chiroptera > Vespertilionidae > Murina > Murina feae. Next base: position 3,848 of record PVJC01040233.1, read on the forward strand.
CTCTCGCAGTCTGGGACCCCTCAGGGGATGTCCATCTGCTGGCATGCCTGACCAGCCTGGGTGAGGGGCTGATGGATGTTTGCAGGCTGGTGAAGCCCCCCAGTGTGGACCCTTACCCGATTGGGGTGTGGTAAGCCTGGGTGAGGGTCTGAGGGCTGTTTTCAGGCTGCCAACAGTCCTTTCAGGTTTTGGATCCCTTATGGGGTGCCTGGGCAGCTTGGGTGAGGAGCTGAGGGCCGTTTTCAGGCTGCCCACAGTCCCTTCAGGGTTCGAGTCCCTATTGGGGTACCTGGCCAGCCTGGGTGAGGAGCTGAGGGCTGTTTTCAAGCTTTCAGGCTGCCCACAGCTCCCATTGACCCAAGGTCCCAGTGAGGCTGGCTGGAATCAGGTTTCTGGGGTTTATTTATCTTCTATAATTGGAACACTGTTGCATTGAGCCGAGGCCTAGGCAGGTAAGGAAGCCTCCTGTTTGTTTCAGCTCCATGGCTTCTATAATTGAAACATTGTTACCGTGAGCATAGGCTCAGCCAGCCTAGGCAGGCAGTTGCAACGGAAGTCTGCTGTTTAACTCCGTGGCTGCCGGCAGCCATCTTGGCTGGGTTAATTTGCATACAGCCGCTCTATTTGGCTGGTGGGCGTGGCTTAGGAATCCCAGAGATATGGTTAATTTGCATATTAATATTTTATTAGATTAGATACTAATTGTTAAAATGGGTTTCAGGGTTTTCTGTGAGTGCTGTAAAACAATGATTCTTAATACTGTAAATTGTAATAAGGTTTTGTCAAATAGAATTATATTCGTGGATTATGCTTTTAGTTGGTGGCTGGAATGACACCCACATTGTGGACATGAGGCATTGTGGTCAGGAAGAGCATGGGAGTGGGGGGCATGAGACCTCATCTGTACCATCACACAATCGCAGGTGACCTGGGCAGATCTGAGTATCATTGACTTAGTGCCATGGTGGTGACTATCCTTCAGGCCATGGAGGGAGTAATAAATGAGAGAATAATTGTGGAGCCTTCTGCCACATTTGCCAAAACTAAGAAATTAATATTAGTAAGTTACTATTAAACTAAGCCCTAGGCTTTATTCACATTTGTCATTTTTTCACTAATATCCTTTTCCCCCCCAAGCATATTTTAAGTTTTCAGATGTTTGAAAAGTAATGTCTTAGGAAACAGTGTATTCATTCTTTTCTTCTTAAATCAAGACCATTATTGTGAAAGAAATTAACATTCTGTGCCTTCAGGGGTTGTTTACCTATTTTATGTTTTCTGTCTTGACCTCAGGCTGCTGTACTCTGCTTCTAGTTGGCCCTCATCAATGTGACCTCACCAGAAAGTCCAACAGCAGCAAGTACTACAGTACTAGTTCCTTCCGAACAGCCTTCTGTTTATTAATGAATTCAAATAAAGAACATTCAAAGAGGAAGGAGTGATCAGGGAGGTAGGGAAAATGGCAGGAGCAAAGATCTGAGGGATTTTCCAAGGGTTCTGAAGAATTTCCTTGGCTTCCCACAGTTTGCTACTTCATTCTTATGTTATAAGAAAGATTTCTTTAAAAAACTTGCTGAATGACTGGATAGGGGGCCTGGTGAGGAAAGAGACTTAAAATTTAAGTTTTTTATTATTCTTTTTTTAAATATATTATTTTTTTTACAGAGAGGAAGGGAGAAGGATAGAGAGTATGAAACACCTATGAGAGAGAAACATTGATAAGCTGCCTCTTGCACACCCCTCCTGGGGATGTGCCCACAACCAAGGTACATGCCCTTGACCAGATCGAAACTGGGACCCTTCAGTCTGCAGGCCGATGCTCTATCCACTGAGCCAAACTGGTTAGGGATAAAATTTAAGTTTTATGTCTGCAACACTGGAACAGTAAATGATAGTAGCATTTTAAAAAATAACATTTATTTTCTGATTATAAAAGTATAATTACTGTAGAGTATTTGGTAAGACACAAAAGCAAAAAAATACATAATAAAAATCAACTATGATTTTATTGTAGATATAATCAGTCACCTTTAAAATATGAGACAAACATTTTTACACACTTTGAATAATATATAGTTTTATGTTCTGTTTACCTTACTCTATCATCAGCATTTTTCTCATGTCATTAAATAATCTTCAAAACCTTGATTTTCAGTGGCTACCTCCTAGTTCATTGAAAATCATAGGTGATTGAACTTTCCATTTTGTTGTATTTTGAGTCTCATTATTGTTACTTTGCTTTGAGCCTCCTTATAAAAAATGTTTATCTACATCTCTATATATTTTCTTAGTACAGCTTTTTGAAGTGAGTTTACTTAAACAAAATGGCTTTTAATACATGTGGTTAAGGACCCTTTAAAAAGTCATACTCTTTTCCCACTGGTAGAGTGTGGGTGTTGCAGAAACACCAAAAAAACTAAGCGATGCTTTGAAGGAGTGGAGGAATCACAGCTTTAAAATATTCCAAATCAGAGCAGCAACAGGGAGAGGGGGGGAACCTTGCCTTGTATCTGCTTCCTGAGTTCATTGTATTGAAAATACGTTCCCTCCCTCGAGGCCCTGGAGGAATTGCAACTCCCAACTTCCCTTCCCCCAGGTGTTCCAAGGATTCCAGGCCAGCTTAACAATCCACCTTTCCCCCAGGGCAGTGCTCTTGGCTTGTTTTGTAAATTCAGTTTCAGTGTAGGAGGCAATGTCTCAGCTGAAGGTCATTAAAAATGCACACTGAGCCTACTAACGTGAATCCCTATCCCCATTCCCCCAAAACATCAGGGCTACCTTTGAATTAGTCCTTTTTAGCTTTTTCATGGGCATGACTTTTCCCTCATACTTTTGCAGTCAGGTACTAGAATTTGGGGTCTTTAGAAAGACTAGGCTTATTTTGAAGATTATTTTTACTTTTTGAGTTTGAGGTGACAATTGGGTAGACAAATATAATGTTCAGTAAGTAGTACTTGATGAAGCAGAGTGAAATGGGGAGATGCAATTTTACAACTAAAGATTTAGAAAATAGTTTATATGAAACGGGCTATATCTAAGCCATACATATCTATATCTATACCTAATTGTATGTGTGTGTAATGATATCTTTGGCATTATATAGGGAGACTAAACTTCTGGGCAAATACAGGAAATAAGGGATGAAAGTGGAGAGAAAAATCTTTTGAGGTGATAGAGATTAAAGGGATGTTGTGTTTTCTGTAAGACCTTATCCTAAGGAGTAGTTAGTTTTAGCTTATTGCGTAGCATCCTCTTTCGTAATTTCAAGTTCTTGACCTGATTTCAGTATTCCAATAATGCCAATAAAACTCTTTAATGTCACCTAGTTTAATGCATTCTTGATTTTTTTTAAATTTTAGATTAGGGAGAGGGAGATAGAAACATCAATGATGAGAGAGATCATCCATTGGCTGCCTCCTACAGGTCCCTCATGGGGGATTGAGCCTGAAGCCAGCATGTGCCCACATGCCCTGACTAGGAATTGAACTGTGACCTCCTCGTTCATGACTGGACACTCAACCACTGAGCCACACCCACCAGACGAATTCTTGCTGCTTTATATTCTTTAATTTTTTTTTAAATCCTCACCTGAGGACATGAGGGGAGAGAGGAAGGGGTGAGAGAGAAAGAGAAAGAAAGAAAGAAAAAGAGGAAGAGAAAAAAAGAAACAGAAACATATATAGGTTGCCTTCTGTACATGCCCCAGTTGGGGGTCTAGTCCATGACTCAGCTATGTGCCCTGACCAGGAATCGAACCGGCAACCTTTTTTTCTTTTTTTGGTTTATGGGCCAATCATCTAACCACCTGAGCCACCTGGCCGGGGCCTTACTTAAGTTTAACTAGGATTTTAAAATAAGACTTTTCTTGTCTTTAGTAGCTCTACCTTGGGTCTATGCTTTTAAGTCTGCTTCTGCTTTGTAAGCAGGAAGAGAGAGGGAAATGGCAAGAAAACATAGAGCAGGAAGATCGAGGTTCTTAAAATGGTCATACAGCATTTTACTTTTTAAAGACAAATGTATAGGCAAAATTACTTGGGCATTTATATGAGTAAGAATGTTACTGAGACATTTTCTCATTTGACCACTTTAAAAAGTATTGTTATGTTCTGCTGGTTATCATTTCAGCTTTTTGAGGTGGTGATAGGGAAGTTGTCCAGAGAGGCTGGTTGCCCCTGGCTAAGCTCAATAGAGCAAACTTTACTGCTGTAAATCACTATAATCCAAAGGTGCTAATGAGTGTTAGCAAAAAGGTATCATAGCCTATGACATCTGTCTATACCATCAGTAATAATACTGATGGTGATTATATCATATCTGGGGATTTGAAACTTTTTTTTGTTTTCATTCTGTCGTTTTCCATTCTTGCTGAATATCAGATCTCTCCCTACCTGTAGTCATGTTGAAGTATGACTGCATATTATATCACCTGGTGAGCTTTTAAACCTCTCCAAGCTCAGACCACAACCCAAACTGATTAAATCAGAGTCTGATGGTTGGAGGGTGAGCTGGCTAGGACCTAGAATCGGTAATTTTTAAAGCTCCACAGGTGATCTGCTTGGCAGCCAGGGTCCTTACCCCATGCTTTTAGATGTAGTAGTTCCACCAGTGAACTTAGTTGATGAGTTCTGCAACTTTAAGTGAAACAAGGTATATTCGACTCTTAAGCAACATAGGCTTAAACTTCATGGGTCCACTGATATTGCACTGTTTTCCAATAAATATGTATAGCACTGCAAATGTATTTTTTCTTCCTTATAATTTTCTTCACATTTTCTTTCCTCTAGCTTACTTTATAATACAAGTCCAATATATAATACATTTAACATACAAAATAATATATTAATTGTCTGTTTATGTAATCATTGAGGCTTCTGGTCAACAGTAGGCTATTTGTACTTACATTTTGGGGGAGTCAGAAGTTACACTTGAATTTTTGACCCCAGAGCTGTTCAAGGCTCAGCAGTATAACAACCATTCTTACCATAGGCTAATTGAAATAAATAAGAGTTAAGGTTCTATGGCATTTACTTCATCAACTTATAAGGAAACAACATTGAACGAACCTACAGTAGTATTTGAGGACCCACTGTAATTCTTAATGGGTTTGCTTATTAAAATCACCTGGGAGATTTTGTTCACACTGTTCTTCTCTCCTAATTACATGAATGAAGCAATGTTAAATGATGAGAATATAGCTCATGCCTTAGATGTATTAGGACAAAAAAAACCCTAAAGTATCAATTGGTTAATCACTATTTTTCCTGTCTCTTGTTGGGAGATATCTGCCTACATAAGTGACTTTGCATATATCCAGTATTATTTCATGTTAATAATTTTGTGTTGTTTGTTCAATATTCATATAATCTCTCTGAGAGCAGATATGTTGTCTGTTCTGCTTACATTCTTAGTGGGTATACACTAGATGTTACAAGAATGAAACATTAACACTGAGTTTTTGGAGTACTTAACTGTTTTATTCTTTTAAATATATATATATTTATTTATATTTATATATACATATATATATTTATATATATAAATATATATGTGTATATATGTGTGTATATATATATATACACACACACACACATACATATTATTGATTTCAGAGAAGAAGGGAGAGGGGGAGAGAGATAGAAACATCAATGGTGAGAGAGAATCATTGATTGGCTGCCTCCTGTACACCCTTTACTGAGGATTGAGCCACACTCTGGGGATGTGCCCTTGACCAATATAATAGAACCTGGGACTTTTCGGTCTGCAGGCCTCTGCTCTATCCATTGAGCCAAATCAGTTAGAGCAATGCCTGTTTTATATCTATGTGTATTTCTTATATTGTGAAGTTTTATAGTTACATTCTCCACCGAGGAAAAATATCTTCTATAAAACAGGAAATAGGTTTCTGGAATTTTGAAAGTCTTTTGTAGGTAAGGGATTCTGTGTAGTCATTAAATTTTGAGCAAAGATGCAGCACACAACTTCTTGTGGAAGCTACATTTTCATCCTTGACCCTCATGTCAGACTTCAAAACAAAACAAAATATATAGAAAAAAACATGAACAAACAGATATTTTTAGAATCTGTGCTTAGTTTAAGCTTTATGATAAATTAGACTAGAGCTTGACACATTTATCAACTCATTAGTTATTTTTTTACCCAGTCTTACGTCTTAAAGTAGAAGTGGGAAATAAAAACGAGGGTATCCTGTCAAATATGGTTGACTTGTGGTTCAGATGATGAGAAAAACAAGACATTTTTTGGGGGGAGTGGGGTGGGGGAAGGGATGAGGAGACCAGCAGCCTGACTCTGTACCTAGTTAATTAGTATCCCTAATGCACATTCCTATTAGCCTACAGTCTAGTCACTGCTCCTTCCTTAATTATCTGGTCTTGCAAGACCTGTTTACTTAAATATTCACATTTTACAGAGGCCATAAACCATGAACAATACACAGCGCTCGTGCCAGGCCTTTAGGTTTGGTCTCATGGCCCCCCTCCCAACACATGGGGAATTTTGCAAAGGTCCGGAAGTCTGATCCATATATGGGGGACAAAGAAACCAAAGGGTATAAGGAGAAAGCTTCCTCCATATTGGTTTGCTCAGGATTTGGAAACAGGCTCCCCTGAGTCATGGTTCTAGTACATCTGGAAATAAATGAACTTTTCCTGTATCTCTGAGTACTCCTATGTGTGTATTTTCTGGTCGCCTGGTAAATTCTGTAACACAGATATACAATATATTTGGAATAATGGCTTAAGTTTGCAATGGAAAGGAAGTTACCTAAGAAAACATAAGTAGCCCTAACCGGTTTGGCTCAGTGGATAGAGCGTCGGCCTTTGGACTGAAGGGTCCCAGATTCGATTCCCGTCAAGAGCATGTACCTTGGTTGCGGGCACATCCACAGTGGGAGGTGTGCAGGAGGCAGCTGATCGATGTTTCTCTCCCATCAATGTTTCTAACTTTCTATCCTCCCCCTTCCTCTCTGTGAAAAACAAAAACAAAAACAAAAAAAAATAAGTAGTTCTAGCCAAGATAATCTAAAATCACTAAATCTTTGTTACTTCAGAACTCTGTAGAATTCTTCAGTTTTAGAATTGAGGATAACAAAGCATATCACACAAATTCACACTGCCTATTTAAAATCCTTTATGGTTTAGATTTTTCTCCTGTGGCCCTAGTGTTTTAGCCGTATAAAACTCACTGTGTTTTTTTTTTTTCTCTCCCCTTACGATTTTTAAATTAAAAAAAAAAACACAAAAAAAATTTTTTTTGCACATAGTAAACAATTGCGAAGAGAAAAGAGTACATAGTAAAAGCAGTTTTCTTTTACTCTAGAGCACCAGACCCTTCTTAGAGGAAATCACTGTTAGCATTTTCTTATGTGTCTTTCCAGTCAGTTCACATTGCCAACACTCACATGCAGATAGATTTTGTAGTTTATAATAGGACCGCTCCTGTCCACTGCTCTGTATCTTCCTTTCCCCTCCACTTAATATATATCTTGGAGATCTTTCCAAATTACTTTTTATTTTTCTCAAATTCTTACCAGAGGAAGTCTTCCTTATTATTTTAACATCCTTTTCAAGCCCAGCTTCTTCTCATATCTCTTCATGTAATTAATCTCTCCCCTGTATTGCTGTCACTTTTTCCCCCTCTGTTATACACCTGTCACAGGTCTGTCAGGTGTCATCATGACTTACATGTGGCTCTCTTCCCAGGTGTCATTTCCTAGCTCTTCCCTTCACCTTCTCCTAGTTAACGCCCCCTGATGTTTCAAATATTACCTCAAGCATTGCTTCCTCTGTGAGCCTTCCCTGATACGCCTAACTAGGTCACATTCTCCTGTCACTCAGCAAGGTATACCTCTCCTTTGTAGCACATTTCCATGTTTCTTGTACATTTATTTGATATATACATGTATGTATGTATGTGTGTGTGTATATATGTGTACATATATATACACACACACATATATCCCACATTCAAAGGCTGTTAAATCGTGTTGTTCACCCATATCTTCAGAAAAAAATCATTTCTACTGTCGTGGTAAACAACCTGTTTCCCTATTTATAATGGTCTGGCCCTTTAGCAACTTCAGCACAAAATTATAGCTAATTTGCCTACAAACATCAGGTGGTCATAATAATCTGGCCACTCAGTGTGTGTGTGTGTGTGTGTGTGTGTGTGTGTGTGTGTGTGTGTGTGTAGATAGATACATAGATATCCTGCTAGGTGGTAATCTCCCTGAGGGCAGAGGCCACTTCAGTTTCCAGCATAGGTGCCCAGCATAAAAGTAGACACTCAGATCTTTAATGAATGAATGAATGAATTTCTATTTTCTCAGTTCAATCTACTGTGGAAGAATACAAAGTACTATACTTGGCATATTGTAAAAGCTCAAATACATCTTTTCAGATTCAAAGTGAATTTATATGCTCAAAATGACACAGTATGGATTAGTAAGCATTACTATTTCCCACCAGACTTCACAGGTCTTAAATTTACCAGAAAGAGTTTAGTCTGGGGAAGGGGAGTAGGAAGATGTGATAATTATGAACTGCTGTATCTGTCTTTTAGTACAATTACTTTTCTGTATTGTTTCCTAGACCATCTATACTCCCCCATTGTCTTATATCTCTCCCTAATAGATTGTGAACTCCTAATTACTTTCAACCTAGAGAAGTAATGACTTTTTCCTAAGCACTCAGAAATGCTACCTGTTCACTTATAAAACAGTTGTTTGAAGTTTGCAAAGAAATACAGAGATATACTCAGTTATATTCTGTCTTGGTAGACATTCATTGTTTGCCTGTGTGTTAGCCATGAGACTTTAAAAGAAGGTACTTAACTGCTGAGAGGCTTGGCTGTCTCATCTATGAAGCTGAGATAGATAGATATATGGCATTTAACATAATGACTTCTGGCAACATACAAGTGCTTAATCAATGCAAGTAGTGGTTGTTCCTGCAGCTGTTATTGTTGGGACACATTTTCTCAATACAAAGGTTGCTTAGGTTTTCAGTCGTTCACACGTGATTTAGCTGTGATGTGCTTAGTGTAATTAAATTTGTTCTGTATGCCAGGAATATTCCAAAGCCCAACCACCACTGACAACCCGTTAAAGCAAACAACTAATTGATAACTAAGATTACCTTTCCTCCCTCCTGAGTTCCAAGAAAGGTAAAGCTCACTAAGCTTCAGCTAAGAGAGCGCAGTGGGGACCAGGAGGAGAAAGGGTGATGATGGGTGTTTGAATTAGCAATTTGGCATGAAGGACAGGTATTCTTGATGTTTCCATTAGTAAGAAAAAAGTCAGGAATCTGCAAATACACAGTAGCTCATTTAAAGTTATAGGAGAAATATTTAAATGGACTTTCTGTGAGCCAGCATTGAAACCACCATTTATAGTACTATGTTTAAAGTGTGTCCAAGTTCCAAGTACCATATTTTAAAACACATCCCTTTATAAGTTGGAATCTGTTTTTATTAACCAGTGTTTAAGAAACATTTACTTCTAACTTTATTAGTATTTTTTTCTATTAGTACACTTTATCTTTTAGAACAGTTTTAGGTTCACAGCAGAATTGAGCAGAAAGTATAAAGAGTTCCCATGAACCTACTGACCCTGCATGCACCACCGCCCTACTAACAATGTCCCATAGCAGTGGTACTTTTGTTACAATCGATGCACCTACATTTGACACATTCTTGTCACTGGTCTCTGGTCTACATTGGGGTGACTCTTGCTGTTGTACATTCATGAGTTTTGACAAATGTATAATAACCTTCATTTATTACTGTAGTATCATACAGACTAACACTGTCCTAAAGATCCTCTGTGTTCTCCCCGCTAAACCCTAGCAACCACTGATTTTTTTATTTTTCTGATTCCATAGTTTTGCCTTTTTCACCATGTGATATAGTTGGAATCAGACAAAATGAATAGCCTTTTTAGATTGCCTGCTTCCACTTAGTAATATGCATTAAGTTTCCTTTTTTTCTTCTTCATGGTTTGATAGCTCATTTGTTTGGAGTAGTGTTCTATCATCTATATGTACCACAAAATTTATACCCTATTTTGTATGTCTTTAGTTACAATGAAAATGCACTCAGGGAATATACTGATTCTCAAATGATGACGGAACAACCAGCTATTACTATAATTAGTTCCACTTGTTGTGGTATTTAAAACTTACAAAGTAGTAATATTTAAAAAAATATATTTTTTCTAAATAGGCCAAAATAATAAGATTTTATTTGTCATATATAACTTCTTTAAAGATAGGTTTTTGAAGCATCCTGTAAATATATTTTGATTATACCATCAAGTTTTCTATATTCTTTCTGTATGATCTATTTTTTCAGGGCACATATTTGATTATTGATAGCATTACTTTCCTGATGTTCACAGTTCGTAGTTTATGTTTTAATAGAATTAATAAGATATACTAGTCAAATCATTTTTAATTATAATGAATGATGTATTGTAATTAATGTGGTTGCATTATCAGTGCTGGTTTGCACCTATTTTAAATAAAACATGCAGATCATTTCTAAACTGATGGCCACTTTAAAAGAAAAAAAGATTTATATAATACACTAGGGGCCCGGTGCACAAAAATTTGTGCACTCGGGAGGTCCCTCAGCCCAGCCTATGCCCTCTCGCAGTCTGGGACCCTTCTGGAGATGTCCACCTGCTGATGTGCCTGACCAGCCTGGATGAGGGGCTGATGGCTGTTGGCAGGCTGGCCAAGCCCCCCAGTGGGGACCCTGAACCCCATGGGGGTGTGGCCAGCCTGAGTGAGGGACTCAGGGCCATTTTCAGACTTTCAGGCTGCCCATAGTCCCTCCAGGTTTTGGGCCCCTGCTGGGGTACCTGGCCAGACTGGGTGAGGGGCTGATGGTTGTCTGCAGGCTGGCCAAGCCCCCCAATGGGGTTCCTCACCCCATTGGGGTGTGGCCAGCCTGGGTGACGGGCTGAGGGGCATTTTCAGGCTTTCAAGCTGCCCACAGCTCCCATTGACCCAATGTCCCAGCAAGGCTGGCTAGAAGCAGATTTCTGGGGTTTATTTTCTATAATTGATACACTATTCCTTTAAGCCAAGGCCTAGGCAGGTAACCCAGCCTGCTGTTTGCTTCAGCTCTGTGGCTTCTGTAATTGAGACAGTGTTGCAAATATGTTGTTGCCTGGAGCCGAGAGAAGCCCAGGTGGCCGACAAACAGTTTACTCCTGCTGCAATGGAAGCTGCTGGTTTACTCAGCTCCGTGACTGCCGGCCTCCATCTTGGCTGGGTTAATTTGCATACAGCTACTCTGATTGGCTGGTGGGCGTGGCTTAGGCGTCCCGAAGAAATGGTCAATTTCAATATTACACTTTTATTAGATAAGACTAGGGGCCCGGTGCACAAAATTTGTGCACGGGGGGCGGGTGGGGGTCCCTCAGCCCACCCTGCCCCCTCTCACAGTCTGGAACTCCTCAGTGGATGTCCTATGATGGCCCCAGTCTGCCAGGCGCCTTTTGTGTGTGTGTGTGTATGTGTGTGTGTGTGTGTGTGGCCACTGGGGATCTGCCCTCAGCCGCATCTGAGGCTCGGAGCAGTCCTCCTGTACGTGTCTACCTGCTGGGGGCCTGCTCCCAGGCACACTGTGGAGGCTTGGAGCAGGCACCCCCTCTATGTTGATCTCTCAGACTCTTGCTCTCCCCTGCATGTTTTCTCTTTTTTGAGCTGTGGCCAGGGCTGGGTGCTGCCTGCCTCCAAAGCTTGCCTACTGCCCATCTTCCTCCAGCCACCAGAAAGCAGGGAAAAAGCCGCCTCATGGTCAGGCCAGTTTTTTCCTGCTCCCTGATCCCCGGAAGAGACCTGGGGAGCCGCCAAGCAGGCCCCCAGCCCCCAAGAGCTTGCTTTACCGCTCCCCAGTGCCCCCCAAAGAGCCTGGGGAGCTGCCAAGTAGGCCACCGACTCTTTCCCACTCACCGGTCCCCTGCTGCCTTCCTTTCCCACTCCCTGGTGCCACCAAGGGGTCTGGGGAGCCGCCAAGCAGGAC
>PVJC01040234.1:0-15886 GCA_004026665.1 Murina feae
TGAGGCTGGCTCCTGTATCTTTAAGGAGGTGTTGCTGCAGAAGCCTGTGATGCACTTGGGAGGGGCGGGGCCTCGGGGAGTTCGCCGGGCAGGGCGGAGCAAATAGCTATGGCGCTTCTCAGCCCTGTGCTGAGAGACACCAGGTCTCTGTGTCCTGCGTAATTGCTGTAAGCAACGCTGAGAGAAACCTGCTTTGGGTTTTCTCCCGGTACCAGTCAGTCCCCCTTCTCTGGGTGTCTGTGGGACCTCAGAAACTCGCCTGGAACTGGAGTTCAGAGCCGCTGGGAGCTTGTGGCTCTCTCCGTTTTGGAAAAGAACCGCGACCTCCGGTACCAGCCCTTCCCCGAGCCCGTGCGCGCGCCTCCGTCCCTCTGTACTTTGCTTCCGCCACTCCTCTGAGTCTCAGACTCTTCTCTAGTTGTAGGATTTTCACTCAGCCAGCCGTCCTGTGGATGCGAGTGGTGTCCGTGTGTTCTTTTCGTGGTTTTTCTGAAATAGTTGTTCACAACTGCATATACGGTGTCTACCCTATGCCGCCATCTTGTTTCTCCTACTTAACTACATTTAAATACTGTGCAAATACACTGTGCAAAGTGTTGTGGGGGAGAGGCAAAAAAAATCATCAAAGAAAGTGAAGTCTAATGAGCATAAGACATCATGTGACAACTCAGTGTAAGAGATGCCACAAAGCAAAGCATAATAAATACCAAAATGGCCATTTAAGATGAGAATTCATGTGGATTTCAGAAGAGGAAGTAATTTCTATGGTTTAGTAGTTTGAAATGGTTTCAAATGGGTAAACAACTTTAAATCTTTTTATATATATACTAGGGGCCCGGTGCACAAAAATGTGTACACTCGGGGGCGGTCCTTCAGCCCGGCCTGTGCCCTCTCGCAGTCTGGGACCCCTCAGGGGATGTCCACCTGCTGGCGTGCCTGGCCAGCCTGGGTGAGGGGCTGTGGGCTGTTTTCAGGCTGCCCACAGCTCCCATTGACCCAATGTCCCAGCGAGGCTGGCTGGAATCAGGTTTCTGGGGTTTATTTATCTTCTATAATTGAAACTTTGTTGCCTTAACTGGAGGCCTAGGCAGGCAACAAAGCCGCCTATTTGCTTCAGCTCTGTGGCTTCTATAATTGAAACATTATTGCCTTGAGGCCCAGCCAGCCTAGGCAGGCAGTTTACTCCATCTCTGGTGCAATGGAAGCCTCCTGTTTGCTCTAGCTCCGTGGCTGCTGACTGCCATCTTGGCTGGGTTAATTTGCATACAGTCGCTCTGATTGGCTGGTGGGTCAGGCTTGGCTTGTTGGCGTGGCTTGGATGTCTCGGAGTGGTGGTTAATTTGCATATTACTCTTATTATATTTTATATATATGTATATAAATGACTATATATATGACTTCAGAGAGGAAGGGAGAGAGAGAAACATCCATTATGAAAGAGAATCATTCATCGGCTGCTGTTTGCACACTCCCTACTGGGGATCGAGCCCGCAACCTGGGCATGTGCCCTTGACTGGAGTAGAATCTGGGGACCCTTCAGTCTTTAGGCTGATGCTCTATCCACTTAACCAAACCAACTAGGGCACAACTTTAAATCTTGATGGGTGGGAGCTAGCTGAAGAATTGAACCCAGAAAAGGCAATTTAAGGGGAAGAAACAGTATAGACAAAGTTATGAACACCAAAAAGGTTCATGTTTGGGAGACTCTTTTTTGTTTTTGATTGCTATCTAATAGGCAAGGGTGAGCCATTAAAAAGTTTAGAATAAGTTAGTCATTTGATCAAAGAGTGCTTTAGGAAGTAAATCTGGCAAATAATATCACACCAGTTTGGGATTATGCTTAGCAGGCAGTTGAAAGTGTGGCACTAGAGCTTCCAGATGGGCCAGAGTTAGGGACTATTTGTACTGTGTTATAGTTTTAACAAATAATATAGTTTCCTAAAGGAGAAACTGGTGAGAGATGAGTGGCCAAGGATGGAATCTGGGAGAATGTTCATATCTAATGTGTTAAGAATAGGGAAACCAAGGAAAGAATTGAGTTCAAAGAAAAACAGCATAATAAAATATGAACATTTAGAAAAGAAAGTATTTTAAGGAGTATTTGCTGATGTTGGATGTCATACAAGAGTCAAGAAAATTGGATTTATAAGAAAATTGGATTTGGATCTTACAAGTTCATTGATGACTTTCAGGTATGCTATTTCAGTAGTAGAGAAGGATTAGAGATGTGACTGATAAAAATTAAATTGTAGGAGGAGAAAATAAAAGGTGATTTTTAAGCACTGGTTCAAGATATAATAGAGAGGAAAAGTAAAGACCAATCTTTAGAGGTAGTTAAGAGAGAACTTGAGATCATTTGTGTTCCATATCCTGGAGATCTGACTATGCAGTGAATATATTTTTTAAAAATAATTGATTTCAGAGAAGAAGGAAGAGGGGAGGAGAGATAGAAACATCAGTGATGAGAGCGAATCAATTGATTGGCTGCCTTCTGCATGCCCCCTATTGGGGATTGAGCTCGCAACCCTGGCACGATCTCCTGGGTCATAAGTTGATCTTCAACCACTGAGCATCACCGGCAGGGTGTCTGCTTCTTTTTAAGGAATAGGGAATGGTAATTGGGGTTGAAGAATGTGGAAATGATTGGGGAAATTTTTGAAAACTGTGAATTTTCTTTCAACTTTTTACACATCCTATATAATAAAATCTTAATATGCAAATTGACCATACAGTGGAACAACCAGTCACTATGATGCACACTGACCACCAGTGGGTAGACACTCAATGAAGGAGCTGCCCCCTGGTTGTAAGTGTGCTCCCACAGGGGGAATACCACTCAGCCAGAAGCCGAGGCTGACAGCTGGCAAGTGCAGCAGCGGTGGTGGGAGCCTCTCCAGCCCAAGGACCCCTCAGGGGATGTCCATCTGCTGGCTTATCCTCCAAGGGGTCCCAGACTGTGAGAGGGCGCAGGCTGGGCTGAGGAGCACCCCCCACCCCCAAGTGCACAAATGCCGTGCACCAGGCCTCTAGTGGATTTATAAACAGGTTCATATTGCCACTTCCTTATAGTGTTCATTTTGTGGCCAGCTTTGCTTTTGGTCACAAAAAAGCAGAAACTCCATATGGCAAAGGAATTATGAAGTAGTTAAAATCTTTGCAGATGTCTAAGGAACTTGACATCAGGTGTCAAAGATAGGAAAAACATTATATAAGAAAAACAAAAATATTGCAATGATGTGATGCTGTAAAATACAGCTAAAATAGCTAGTTTTACCTCCAAAATAAGAGGTTAAGCAAAGTGAGCTTTCCTAAGTCCTCTAATAAGTGACAGAGTAGGACCTTTAAAGCTTTTCTAATTTCCAGTCTTGTTTTTCATTTTATCACTGTTTCTTATAGGAAAATGCTAAATCTTTGTGAACTGTACACATATGGAAAAAACATCCTATGTAATAAAAGCCTAATATGCTAAGTGTCCGGTCATTGGTTCAACCAAACTGTAATATGTTAATGATAGGCTAAGGCCGCTCATCCACTCATTATGACATACACTGACCACCAAGGGGCAGAGAGTTGACTGGTTGACCAGTTGCTATGATATGCACTGACCACCAGGGGGAAGACACTCCAACTGGTAGGTTAGCTTGCTGCCAGAGTCCAGATAATTGGGACTGAGCGAGATGGTCCGGATGTGACCTGGAGCCCTTCCCTGGTCCCTCATGGGCTGGCCAACCTCCCGTGTCCCTCCCCAGCCCCAGTCGTGCACCGGTGGAGTCCCTTGGTCTGACCTGTGCCCTCTCACAATCCAGGACCCCTCGGGATGTCAGCTGGTTTCGGCCCAATCCTGCAGGCCAGGCTGAGGGACCCCACTGGTGTATGAATTCATGAACTGGGCCTCTAGTATTGTTATAAAGAACACATGAATACGTGCAGCAATCTCTATAAATAAGCGACCGTTCAGCCAGTAGCTATTATGTGCATAACCATGGGCAGGGGATAGGGGAGCAGATGCTCAATGCAGGAGCATGGAAATATGGAACAGATTGATGAATCTCAGGGTGGAGGGCGAGAGGAGATTAACCAAAAATCTTATATGCATACTAGACGCACGCACTGGTGGGGTCCCTTGGCCTGGCCTGCAGGGATCAGGCCAAAACTTGCAGTCCCACATCCCCAGAGGTGTCCTGGATTGTGAGAGGGAGCAGGCCAGGCCAAGGGACCCCACTGGTGCATGAGTCTGTACACTGGGCCCTAGGGGCCCGGTGTACAAAAATTTGTGCACTCGAGGGGTCCCTCAGCCCGACCTATGTCCTCTCGCCGTCTGGGACTCCTTGGGAAATGTCCACCTGCTGATGTGTCTGGCCAGCCTGGGTGAGGGGCTGTTGGCTGTTTGCAGGCTGGCCAAGCCTCCCCAGTGGGGACCCTCACCCCATGGGGGTGTGGCCAGCCTGGGTGAAGGGCTGAGGGCTGTTTTCAGGCTACCCACAACTCCCATTGACCCAATGTCCCAGGGAAGCTGGCTGGAATCAGGTTTCTGGGCTTTATTTATCTTCTATAATTGAAACTTTGTTACCTCGAGTGGCATCCTAGGCAGGAAATGGAAGCCTCCTGCTTGCTTCATCTCTGTGGCTTCTCTAATTGAAACATTGTTGCTTGAGCAGAGGTCCGTTAGCCTAGTCAGGTAGTTGCAAGGGAATCCTCCTGCTTGTTCTAGCTCTGTGGCTGCTGGCTGCCATCTTTGCTGGGTTAATTTGCATACAGCTGCTCTGATTGGTTGGTGGGCTTGGCTTGTGGGCGTGGCTTAGGTGTCTTGGGGTGATGGTCAATTTGCATATTACTCTTTTATTAGATTAGATTGTAGCATAAATTTTATCTAAGACTAATATATTTTTTATAGTAAAATATTTAATTTTGATAATTTTGCCTGCCATAGAATGTAGAAGATTTAAATGAATATTTGCCTTGCCCTAGCCGGTTTGGCTTAGTGGAATAGAGCATTGGCCTGCAGACTGGAGGGTTCTGGGTTCGATTCTGGTCAAGGGCACATGCCCGGGTTGCAGGCTCGATCCCCAGGAAGGGACATGCAGGAGGCAGCCAATCAATGATTCGTCTCATCATTGATGTTTCTATCTCTCCCTCTCTCCCTCTCTGAAATAAAAAATACATTTAAAAACAAAAACAATGAATATTTGTCTTGATACTTACAGGAAGTAGTTTGTAGATGTTTAGATTTTCTTTTCACAAATTTCTTTCCAATGAGCATAGACGTTCAAAAATCATATTGTCATGGCAATGTACAGATTATTTGTTGGTCCAGAGAGGGTTCTTATAAACATTAACATTGTAACCACCTTTAAAGATGAAAATAAAGGGGATTCTGAGAGTTATGTATGGGATGTGTGTGGGAAATCACTTTCTGGGAACAGGGTCTGGGGTCCGACTTAGTCTTAGAACTTTTTAAGAACACCAACTGTCAGAAAAAAATTTTTCGTTTTCTTCTGTCCCACTATCTCCCTCACTCCTTCACCAAATCCTGTAGCAAAATCTTATAAATGGGTAAAGACAAATATTTAGGTAGCATTGAATGAATAAGATGGGACATGATTGTATAAAGTAAGTTAATTTTTGCATGTCATAAACTTTGTAATCATTCAGTATGCCATTCACTATATAGGAACAAAACTGTGCAGTATTACTCTTTTTTTTCTTTATGTTACGGATTAAATTGCCTCAAACACTTTTCTTGGTATCTGTCCTTCTTACACATCCTTGACTATAAAATTTGAACCTTGCCTCTTAGTGTTGTTCTGAAGCAGTTGAAAAGTTTTCGTAGTACCCTTAGACTTCTTGACAGAAAAAGACCCATTTTAGTTCTATATTTCTTACCAGTTATAACAATTTTGTACTTATTAGTGACTAGCTGGCTTGAAATACTAGCAGAAAAGAAAAAAAAGAAAAACCCTGCTCATTTCATTTGCAACCTCCATCCCCCAGGTTTATCTTATAAAAGATTTTCAGAACTTTGTTTTGTAACTTTTTAGCTCTCTGTAAAAGAAAAATAATCCCAGAAGTAAAATATGAGCCTTTCTACAGTTTATTGTTTTTTATATCTAAAATATTTAACTTTAAAAGAAATCTTTATTGTTGAAAGTATTACATATGTTCCCCTTTTTCCCCCCATTGACCCTTCCCCTCCCAGGCCCTCACCATTTCACTGTCTGTCTTCATGGTTTATGCATATATGCATACAAGGTCTTTGGTTGATTACCTCCCCCTTTCTCCCCTCCCCTACCTTCCCTCCAAGATTCCGCACTCTGTTCCATGCTTCCATGTCTCTGCATCCATTGTGAGGATATGTTTGTTTGATTTTTTAAAGAGAGAAGAAGGTGGGAAGGGGGGCCAGGGAAGGGAGAAACATCAATAGGTTGTCTCCTATGCACCCACAACCTAGGTATATGTCCTATCAGGGAATTGAACCCATCACCTGTTTTGTTTTGTTTTAAAATAATATTTTATTGATTTTTTACAGAGATGAAGGGAGAGGGATAGAAAGTTAGAAACATCGATGAGAGAGAAACATCGATGAGCTGCCTTCTGCACATCTCCTACTGGGGATGTGCTGGCAACCCAGGTACATGCCCTTGACCGGAATCGAACCTGAGACCTTTCAGTCCGCAGGCCGACGCTTTGTCCACTGAGCCAAACCGTTAGGGCCCATCACGTATTTTTTTTTTAATATATTCTATTGACCCCCCTACAGAGAGGAAAGGAGAGGGATAGAAACATCGACCAGCTGCCTCCTGCATACCTCCAACTGGGGATGTGCCCGCAACCAAGGCACATGCCCCTGATCAGAATCGAACCTGGGACCCCTTAGTCGGCAGGCCAACGCTCTGTCCACTGATATAAACTGGCCAGGGCCATCACCTATTTTTTGAGGTGTATAGGATGATGCTCCAACAATTGAGCCATTGGGCCAAGGTAAGCTTGTTATCTTATAACATTTCCTCACCAGTTCTTCCCATTTCTTGTAACGACATCTTCATTTTCTAAGATTCAGAGTCTCTTTTTATTTCCTTAACATTTATTTCACTTAATTACTATACCATGTGTGATTTACTTCAGCATTTCTCTGAACCTCTTTTTAGTCTTGCCATGATTATAGTTCAGGTCTGCACTTTTAGTCTTAAGTTATCTAACAGGTTCCTTCCAGCCCTAACCGGTTTGGCTCAGTGAATAGAGCGTCGGCCTGCGGACTGACGGGTCCCGGGTTCGATTCCAGTCAAGGGCATTGTACCTTGGTTGTGGGCACATCCCCAGTGGGGAGTGTGCAGGAGGCAGCTGATCGATGCTTCTCTCTCATCGATGTTTCTAACCCTCTATCCCTCTCCCTTCCTCTCTGTAAAAAATCAATAACATATATTAAAAAAATAAATAAATAAAAATAAAAATCTATTTAAAAAGTAAATAAATAAAAGGTTCCTTCCATTTTATTTCATGCTTCAAACTGCTGCCAGAGTCGTCTTTCTAAAACATAGCTCCAGTCTCATCATTTTCTTCATTCAAGACCTTCATGGTTGAATTACACATTCAAAGATCTCCATATTAGAGCTCTAACTACTTCTGTCTCCCACTGTTATCTTACAGTCAAGCTACTAATCACTTCTCTAAATATAGTCTTCCTTTTCTTATTGCCTTGGTGGTGGTATTTCTTCCAGGTGTCTCTCCCCCTTCCCTTTTACCACCTCATCCCCACCAGTGTTGAAATCTTATTTTCTACCATTATGGTCCTTCTCATACACCATTTCTTTTATGAAGCCTTTTCAGTATTACACAGTTGGGGATAGAGTATTTGTTTTCTCTGTCCTCGCTCTTTAAAATACTTTGTTTTTTCTGACATGTATCTTACTGTATTCTATATTCTACATATTTGTATATTTGCCTTGCCATAGCAAGTTGCTTGAGAGTAGAGATTCCCCTGCAGCTTGAGCATAGGTCTTTGTTCACAGATGCTCAGTACATTTATTAACTCAGACATATGAGAAAACACATTTCAGAATAACCATTGTATTTTTGGCATTTTAGGCTTGACCGTCTTTTTATCTTACTGGATACTGGCACTACTCCAGTTACGAGAAAAGCTGCTGCACAGCAACTTGGAGAAGTGGTAAAGCTTCATCCCCATGAACTACATAATCTCTTATCTAAAGTAAGAATGCTTTTTTTAAAAAAAATTATAATACAATTGTGAAAATTTCTCCATAGATAACAAAAGTAAAGACAGAAATTGTTTTATTTTAGTGACAGCTTGTGGTCTTCAAATTTCATTAAATATCTTAGCACTTTTTCAAATATTTTTAGATTTTTGCTACTTATAATGTATTTATTTTGTTTGTTGCAAGATTTAAAGTATTTCTGTTTTGTTTTTGCATCAAGTTTAATTGTTTAAGGAATGTGACAACATAAAATTTTTTACCTGTGGCACAAATTTGAATCTGACCCAATTTGGTAATGAACTAAGTTGTTAATCTAGTTTGTTGGTGGTCTAACTTGTTTTTAATGGCTAATAATTATATCACAGTCGGCAGTCTTAAAATGGACGAGTACTCATGGGCATGATTAAGCTATATGAGAACCTAGCTGTCATTATTTCTTAGTAAGTGAATGCTTTCTGCTTTGTTGGATCACTGTTTTCATAATGCTAGCCTGAGTTCTCTCTTCAAGCAATGACTGTACTTTCACTGATCTCTGGGCTTGTGGAAGTATGTCTGTATGATAGTAAGCAGCAGATTCCATATGTTTAATTCTCTGGCATGCAGAGTAAAAACAGGAGTGCTTTGGGGGAGGGAAGAATAGGGAATAGGTTGGGGGAGGGGCAATATAAGCCCAGACATTTGAAGCCCCATGATACCTCTCTTCCCACTGACCTTATAGCTTTTTTCATTTTCATTCATTCCTTCTTGATTCTTATGAGTAGCAGTTGTAAGCCCCTTGTTGATATGTATAAATCTGTACTATGTGGTTCCTACCATACAGGTTAGTAAGGTGACCAGATTTTAACATTGACCGGGGGGGTTCTTTTTTTAATTATTATTACTTAAAATATTACAAAGAGTAGTATATATGTCTCTTTCCAAAAATCGGGACTTTTTTAAAACACCGCGGGACATGGGACAAATTGTTAAAAATCGGGACATTTGGTAACTTAACAGTGACTCAGTGACTCTCTTTCCAATGTATTCCCTGCTTAGATACTACCATTTCTAACAAAGAAGAGGATGGAGAGACAGTGATTTGACATCTACAGGTTCCATGTTCTCACCATGGAGAAAGATGCCTATTAGGCAATATTGTGCTCATGTGTAAGGTGGAGGGATAGGGAAGCATACCTACTTCCTCTCATCCCAAGGGAAGAGAGGACTGAATGAGCTGAAACTGAAAACAATGAACAAGACTAATCTATGCTGAACTGAGAAAAAGTTTCCAGCCTTCTAAGTGGTCTTCGTAACTGAGACCCCGGCATACTGGCTGCCATCAAATAATTCCAAAAGAGGCAAAGTTTGTCTTTAGCACCTTCTTACCTCCTACTCTCTTTTTTCTCCCTTCAGTGTTTTCTTGTTGCCTTTCAGTTTTGTTTTTAAAAGTTTTATTGAAATAGAATTTACATATAATACAATTCACCCATGTAAAGTATGCAGTTCATTCACAGATATGTGCAACCATCACTTAGAACATTTTTATCTCCCCTAAAAGAAGCCTCATTCCCATCAGCAGTCACTCTGCATCACTCCTTCTCTCATACTTAGTCCTAGGCAACCACTGATTTAGTTTCTGTCTGTAGATTTGCATATTCTGAACATTTTATATAGTTGTGTGACATTTTGTGAGTGGTTTCTTTTACTTAAAATAATATTTTATATTTTCATGGTTCTCTCATATTGTAGCATGTCTCATTACCTCATTTTATTGCTGAACAATATTCCATTGTATAGATATGGATATACCATATGGATATACCTTATTATCTATTCATCCACTGATGGACATTTGGGTTTCTATTTTTCGGCCTATGATGAAAATGCTGCTATGAAAATCCATGTGCAGGTTTTTGTGTGGTTGCATGTTTTCCTTCCCTTGGATATATGCCTGGAGTAAAATTGCTGGATCCTGAGGAACTGCCAGACTCTTTTCCAAACTGGCTCCACCGTTTTACATTCCCAACAACAGTGTATGAGAGATTTCTCCACATCCTTGCCAGAACTTATTAACTGACTTTAATTATATACATACTAGTGAGTGTCAAGTGATATCTCATTGTACTTTCGATGGGTTTTCTGATGACTAATGATGTTGAACATCTTTTCATGTGTTTATTGGCTATTTATCTTTTATGGAGAACGGTCAGATCCTTTGCCTGTTTTTAAAGTGAGATATTTTATTATTGAGTTAAGTCTTTTTTATATACTTTGTATACAAGCCCCTTATCAGGTATTTGATACGTTATTCCAGTCTGTTGGTTGTTTTTCACTTACTCGATGGTGTCCTTGAAGCACAAAAATTATTGGTTTTGATGAAATCCTTTTTTTTTTTAAACATCACTTGTGCAAAAAAAAAAAAAAATCACTTGTGCTTTTGGGGTCATATCTAAGTAACCCTTGCCTAACCCAGTGTCACAAAGATTTACCCCTGTGTTTTAAGAATTTAATAGTTTTTAGTTCTTTTAGATTTATGGCCCATTTGAGTTATGGTATGAAGTAGGGTTCAAAATCGTTATTTTGTTGCCCCAGCACCATTTGTTAATAAAAACTCTTTACCCATTGAATTGTCTTGGCACTCTTGTTGAAAAACAGTTGATCATAAACACATCGTACTGTTTCTGGACTCTTAATTATTGTTATTACTTTTAATTGATTTTAGAGAGAGGAAGGGAGAGAAAGAGAAACAGCAGTTTGTTGTTCCACTTATGCATTCATTGGTTGCTTCTTGTATGTGCCCTAACTGGAGATCAAACCTGCAACCTTGGCATATCAGGGACAATGCTCTACCCAGAGGTCACCAACCGGTGGTCTGTGAGGTCTGAAAGGTTGGCGACTGCTGCTCTAACCAACTGAACTTCTGGGCCAGGGCCTGGACTCTCAATTCTATTCCATTAATCTAGATTGATAATGGTTGCTTTATAGAAAGTTTTGAAATCCGGAAGTGTGAATCTATCAATTTTATTCTTCTCAAAATTGTTTGGTTATTCCGAGTTCCTTGCATTTCCGTGTAAATTTTAGGACCAACTTGTTCTTTTCTGTAACAAGTCAACTGACACTTAGAAGAATTTTGTTGAATCTAGATCAATTTAGGGAGTATTAACTATCTTAACAATATTGATTCTTTCAATCCATGATCATGAGGTATTTTTCTGTTTATTTAGATATTTAATTTCTATCAACAATATTTTTAATTTTTGTGATTTTCATTATTCAAGTATTGTACTTCTTAAATTTATTCTTAAATATTTTATAATTTCTGATGTTATTTAAATGGAATTATTTTCTTAATTTTATTTTTAGGTTGTTTATTGAAAGTTTATAGGAACACTTTCCATTGATTTTTATGTACTGATTTTATCTCTTGCAATCTTGACCTCATATATTCTTTCTGCTAGATTTTTATAACTTTTTGCATTAAATAAGACTTAATAGTATACACTTTGCTTTTTAGCATGTTAAAAACTACGTTATTTTTCAAATGTACTTAAGTCTTCATTTATTAAAAATTCTTTTTAAGGTGTAGTGGTTCATGTAAATGATATAATCTTATAAATGATTTTAATAATTTTAAGATGTTAAAATTTATATAAATTTGACGGCTGCTAAATTAAAATACATTAATAACATGTAAATTTGTATTTCTCTGTTCTGGCTACCTTGAACAAACAACATTTTCTGGTATATAACTGTTATGTTTTATCATTTTTTAAGGTGCTGATATACTTAAGGAGTACAAATTGGGATACTCGGATAGCAGCAGGACAAGCTGTTGAAGCAATAGTGAAAAATGTACCTGAGTGGAATCCAGTGCCAAGAACGAAACAAGGTGCTTTTAAGTGGAAAACCTATTTACAGTAAAATACCTAACTGTAGATTTAAGTAAACTATACATTTTATATTTTAATAATTTAAATTTTAAGTCTTAATTTTTGTGCTTTTAGATGAAGTCTTATCAAAAAATGACATTGAGCCCTAACCAGTTTGGCTCAGTGGATAGAGCGTCGACCTGCAGACTGAAGGGTCCCAGGTTCAATTCTGGTCAAGGGCATGTACCTTGGTTGCGGGCACATCTCTAGTAGGGGGTGTGCAGGTGGCAGCTGATTGATGTTTCTATCTCTCTCCCTTCCTCTGTATAAAAAAAATCAATAAAATATATTTAAAAAAAATGACATTGAGTAAGGTTATTTTCATATGCTTAAAAAAAAGACTACTAAACAAATGTTTTCGTATTTATTTTTTTAAATGATTAATTCTAGATTGGCAGGTGTGGCTAAGCGGTGAGCATCAACCTCTGAACCAGGAGGTCATGATTCGATTTGCGGTCAGGTTTCAGGCTTGATCCCCAGCATGGGCATGCAGGAGGCAGCTGATGAATGATTCTCTCCCATCATTGATGTTTCTATCTCTCTCCCTCTCCCTTCCTCTCTGAAGTAAATAAAAATATTCTTAAAAACATAAATTATTCTACAGTATGGTTGACTTACAGAGATTATTACTTCCCTGAAGGAATTTATTTCCTAAAAAATAAAATTAAATCAATACAAAGTAATTCTTTGAAGCAGTCTATTTATTTTGTTGGTGGAAGAATAGTATAATTATTTTCTAAATTTAATCACAATTATACATGGTTATTTGGATGGTTATGCCTCTTTTTTTGTTGTTTTAATTTTTATTTATTTATTTTAGAGAGAGGAAGGGGAAGAGAAAGAGAGAAAGAAACTTCGATTTGTTGTTCCACTTATTTATGCATTTATTGGTTGATTTTTGTATGTGCCCTGACCAGGATGCTTAGTTTTTTAATATGTCCTTTAGATGCCTTATAGTGGAAATTATTTTCTGACTTCCTGAAATGATATTTAAAAATTATTTTTAGTATGCTTTTAAAAATGTGTAAAGATGCAAATTGTAATTGAGTGAAAATTTAATACGGTGCAAGTGGGTTTCATTTTCTTTCTTCTTTTTTCTTAAATATATCTTATTGATTTATTTTTACATAGAGGAAGGAAGAGGAATAGAGAGTTAGAAACATCGATGAGAAAGAAACTTTGTTCAGCTGCCTCCTGCACACACCCCACTGGGGATGTACCCGCAACGTAGGTACATGTCCTTGACCGGAATCGAACCTGGGACCTTTCAGTCCACAGGCTGACGCTCTATCCACTGAGCCAAACCAGTTAGGGCATGCGTTTCATTTTGAAGTCACTTTGATAATATCACTTTTATTATAAGTTTCAATTATCTACAATTTTTGCTTTAATTTGTTGGCACATATTCTTTTCAGTGATTATGTTAATTTGTTTTTTTCTGTATCAAATAAAATAACAAAAAGAAGTTATATCTTGTTTTTAAAAAAGAGCCTTTTCTTTTTCAGGTTATTCTGGTATATAGAGATGTTAGAACTCAGATTCGTTTTTACAAAGCTTATTAGTTACACTGGCATTAATATTTATAATAAGGTTGCTTATCACTAGAAAATTTAAAATATTTGTAGCAGTTCTCTTTAAGTGAAGCAATTATGCTTTGTTTATGGATGAATTATATACAAATGCCAGCTCAACAAACCAATGGACAATTAACAATATATTTTAAAATTTATAAAGGCGTATCTTTTTGGAGTGGATACAGAACATTTTGAAGTTATCTTTAGGCCTCTGATATAATTTCAGCATTTTAACAGGGTATTTTAATTAGTTTCTTTTTTTTTAAATTTAAATTCTTTATTGTTGAAAGTATTACATATGTCTCCTTTTTCCCCTACTGACCTCCCCCCAGCTGCTCCCGCCCCCATAGTACATGCCCTCACCCCCCTACTGTCTGTGTCCATTGGTTATGCTTATATGCATGCATACAAGTGCTTTGGTTGATCGCTCCCTGCCCCCAACCTCCCCTGCCTTCCCTCTGAGGTTTGACAGTCTGTTCCAGGGGTCCTCAAACTACGGCCCGCTGGCCACATGCGGCCCACCGAGGACATTTATCCGGCCTGCCGGGTGTTTTTGCCGCCTTGTTTTTTTACTTCAAAATAAGATATGTGCAGTGTGCATAGGAATTTGTTCATAGTTTTTCCTTAAACTATAGTCCATCCCTCCAACGGTCTGAGGGACAGTGAACTGGCCCCCTGTTTAAAAAGTTTGAGGACTCCTGGACTCTGTTGGATGCTTCTATGTCTCTGGTAGCTTCATATTTTGAGAAATGAGTGCTATTGAATAAGTAGTTGCTTTGTGTTCAGATATTCTTCAGTTATAGGGAGGAATGATGCTTATTAGTTTTAGTTATATGAATATGTTTCTTTCAATTTAGCACTATAATAAACTCAAATTGTTACCTTGGTATTTTTATTTTAGCTTATTTTTTTAAAAAGATATTTTTATTTCAGAGAGGAAAGGAGAGGGAAAGAGAGAGAGATACATCAATGATGAGAGAGAATCATTGATTGGCTGCTTCCTGCGTGCTCCATACTGGGGATCGAGCCCACCACCTGGGCATGTGCCCTGACGGGGAATCAAACCGTGACCTTCTGGTTCATAGGTTGTCCCTCAACCACTGAGCCACAATGGCTGGGCCACCTTGTTTTTTTGTTTTTGTTTTTTTTTAAATTTTCCCCCTTTATTAAGGTATTATAAATGTGTCCTTATCACCCTGTTGTCCCCCCATTCCCCTACTCATGCCCTCACCCCCGGTGTCTGTATCCATTGGTTATGCATATAAGTCCTTTGGTTGATCTCTCCCCTACCTTGGTATATTTAAAAAAAAATTTAATAGTAAGTGGAGACAGCATGATATTTATTATATGTATTTCAACATGAAGGGGGATGCATTTTTTCATATAACATTGTGCTTCTGTAGTAAATAGCTATACCTACATCCACTAACATTCTGATAATTTGTAGGAGAGGAGCCACCGACTAAATAGTTTATTCGTAAATAAAAGCTGATCATAAATAAATCCACAGTAGCCTTTCTACTTCCCCTTTCACTTTTTCTTAAAATTTTACTCATCCACCACAAGTAATGCTGTTTTCTTTCATTTTACATTTTGGCTATGTGATCAAATTAAATATTTTTAAACTTTATTTAGAACCTACTTCAGAAAGTGCTATGGAAGACTCATCTACTACAGATCGGTTGAATTTTGACAGATTTGATATATGTAGATTGTTACAACATGGGGCGTCACTATTGGGATCTGCTGGTGCAGAATTTGAAGTACAAGACGAAAAATCAGGTATGTAGTAGTTCTACAGAAGAAAGTTTGAAACACGTGTGTTCAAACTAATTTATCACTTGATATGCTGTGTACTAGTCATGGAAAATACAACATATCATCAAATATAAATTAACTAAAGTTTGCAGGTAGGATTTGGAGGTGCTACGAGTGGGGAGATAACCAGAAGTATTTGGTCTAAAGCTACCATATGAATATTTTTCTCCCCTTAACTGAGTATGTACTATATGTACAGAGTGAGGCAAAAGTAGGTTTACAATTGTTCATATAGAAAAATAATACAATAATTAATAAATATTACATTAATAAACTGTGTTTTGTGTACTCACAATTGTAGACCTACTTTTGCTCCACCCTCTATGCATTATTAATAGTACATATTAATATTCAGTAGCCATTTTATGTAATA
>PVJC01040235.1:0-15892 GCA_004026665.1 Murina feae
GAGGAAGAAGAAAAAGGAAAGTAAAAATTATGAACAACAAATATATATCAATGAGTGAATCTAAGAATCAAGTGAATAAAAAATCTGATGAACAGAATAAACTGGTGAATAGAATAGAATCAGAGGCATAGAAAGGGAGTGGACTGACAATTTTCGGGGGTTAAGGGTGTTGGGGATGCGTGAAGAGACTGGACAATAACTGTACACCTATGGATGAGGACAGTGGGGGGGCAAGGACAGAGGTGGGGGTGGGAAATGGGAGGAGGGGAGCTATGGGGGAAAAAAGAGGAACAACTGTAATAATCTGAACAATAAAGATAAATTTAAAAAAATAATAATAAAATAAAAAGACCTCTCTCCAGCTTCCTAGGACATCACTTTTAAATTAAAAGATACAAGCTCTTTGATGTTTATCTTAGGTGTGTGGTGATTGTAGTTAAGACAATAGTCCCCTATGCGGCATGCACCTAAATGCAATCCATCTTGATTGAATGCTTGAGTACTTTCTTCCTTCAGGACATGGCTATCTCAGACCTGGAAAAGTTTATGGGGGCGGAAGGAACAGGGCTCTTCAGATCACCCTGGAATCAAATCCAACTCAAGAACTGTTTCATCTCCCTTAGCCTCTATGAAATGGGGCTAACCTCGCATCCCTCACAATGTTGCTATGGGCATCACATGAGATAAAATGTGAAACACCTAGCCCAGAGCAAGCACTCAGGAAACCGACACTTGAGTAGTTATTTATTCATTCATCAATTCAACAAATATCTGAGTACATACTGTGGATCGGACTCTAGGTTAGGTGCTAGAGGTATAAAGACTTGGAAAACATGGCACCTGCCTTGAAGGAAAACAGGAAAAGTAAATCCATGATTATAGTGGTAATGTATTTAAAGTTCTGGAAGGATAAAATATTTGAATCTTAAATTCTATATCCAGTAACATTGTCAATTAGGAAGGTGAAATAGAGGCATTTTTTTTAGTTTAGTAACCATACAATATATGTGCAAAAAAAAAAAAACACCCCACAAAAGACAATACATCACTAAGAAAAGAAAATCAGTTCCCTCAAAATCTAAACAAAAATGGATGAGATACTTAGAAGATTCTCCTTTGGGTGGCAAAGCTTGAATGACACAGGAATACATTTTCTTCCCTGTGGGCCCAAAATATGAAGCCTTTCTTCACTAGACAATTGTACTTATACAATCATAATAATATACATGCTATATACCTCCTGCCATTTCTTGGAATCGAATTCTCAAGAAAGCACAAAAATATAGATACAAAAAAGTAGTAAGTAGTATAAATAACCCAATTTAGTTAACAAAAGTGAGAAGGGGACAGAGAGCAAAAGAAGGTACTATATGTGCTTAATTTTTAATTTTATATAGAAGCAATTAAGATATATTGGTCAAAGTTGGTAAGACTTTTTAGTTAAAGGTAGAGTGAAACCACCAAAAGAAAATGATAAAGTAGCCGCCACAGGGAAGGAGAAATGGGAATGAGGAGCAAAGACTCCCTGCACCCGTTCATTTTATATTCTCTTGTACTATGCAAACTTTAAAAAATTTGTGCATTTATCATTTCAATGGTTTAAAAAGTGTCATGGGAAATACCTTCTCTGCTAAAATATATGTAACCCACAAGATCTACATTGAATTCGCTAACACTGCTCAAATACAAGAAAGATTCTGAGGTCACTAGACTAGATAACTTCTACAGTACTTTCCAGAAACTAAAGGTTAATCCTAAGGAATATGCAAATTGTAGGAGGGTCATTTGGTTAATATAAAGATACAAATGTAATAAAATCTGTTCCTAAGCTATAGAACATGAAGCAAACAAGAACAAAACAATAGGAAATTTCCCCAGGAAAAAAGCAGCTGAGAACCAAGAACAGAAGCATTAAAGTTGAAAGGAGCCAGAAGGAAGAAGAAACAAGAGATGGTAAACAGAGCTTCTGAGTGCACTCCTTACTGCTGAGAGGGAGTGAGCTACCATTAGGGCAAGAGGGCTGGTGCCCATGCGCGGAAATGCATTCTCAGACAGCGGTGCGTGGTGGTGGGTCTGAAGGTGAGAGGCAACCACTCTAAGTCACAGAAGCAGTTAAGCAATTAATGTGCAAATCAGGAACCAACACAAAAAGGAGAAAAGGGCTGAATCTGAATGCAAGTTTCTTCTGCCACAGTCTAGTGATTTCTAACCATTTCTTGAAGTCATGTATACAGATGGTAGGTGGGACTTAAAAGACTGTAACCATTGAAAGGGTGAATAATCTCTTTCTTATTTAGTGTGCTGACTTTATTATTTAGTGTAGCTTTATTTTATTTTTATTTTTTGTTAATCCTCACCCAAGGATATTTTTTCATTGATTTTTAGAGAGAGGGCAAGGGAGAGGGAGACAAAGAGAAAGAAACATCGATGTGAGAGAGACACATCAGTTGACTGCCTCCTGCATGCGCCCCAACCAGGGCTGGGAATCAAGCCTGCAACTGAGTACGTGCCCTTGACCAAAACTGAACCCCAGGCCCCTCAGTCCAGAGGCTAATACTCTATCCACTGAGCAAAACCGGCTAGGGCTAGTATAGTTTTAAATGCTTTTATTAGAAGAGAAGAAATGTAATAAAATCAATGAGTTAAGTTCCCACTTTAAAAAGCTAGACAATGAATAACAAATCCAAAATAAGCAGAAGAAATAACAAGAGTATAAATAAATGAAAAAATAAGACAGAAAAACAATAGGAAAAAAGCCCAATAAAGTTAATTTTGGTTCTTTGAAAGAATTAATAATCACCTAGCTGGGAAAAAAAGAAAAGAGACACAAATTATCAATATTAGGAGTTTTTAAAGGAACATAATTAGAGATCCTACAGATATTAAAATTATAAGGGCACTAGAGGCCTGATGCACGAAATTCGTGTAAGAATAGGCCTTCCTTCCCCTGGTTGCTGGCACCGGCTTCCCTCTGGCACCCAGGACCTGGGCTTCCCTTGCAGAGGGAGGCCCCGCTCACCCGCCACAGCCTGCTGGTCAGTGACCTGGGCCTCCCTCTGCTGGGCAATCATGGGGCAATGGATGGGCCCAACCAATCACATCACACCCACCTTGGCTGGCCTTGTGCAAGTGGGTATCATAGCATAGTCCTGGATGGTCCTCTGGATGGTCGTTTCACTGTTCGGCTGTTCAGTCAATTTGCATGTTATGCTTTTATTATATAGGATAGCCTGAGCTAATAATTTTATGCTAATGAATTTTCCAACCTAAATGAAATAGAATATTTCTTAAAAAACACAGATTCCTAAAAGTGAAACAAACAAACCCAATCTAAATAGCCCATATTAATTAAAGAAATTGAATTCATAATAAAAAATCATTCTACAGAGAAACTCTATGTCCAGATGTCTTCACTGGTAAATGAAACCAAAAATTTAAGAATTTACTAGTAACTAGTTTTATGAGATCAGTATAATCCTGATACTAAAACGTGGCAAAAATATAAAAGAAAATGAAAAAACAATCTAATATTTCCCATGAATAAAGACATAAAAATCCTATACAATAAAAGGTTAATATGCAAATTGAATGGCGGAATAACCAGTCGCTATGACATGCACTGACCACTAGAAGGCAGATACTTAGTACAGGAGTTTCCCCCTGGTGGTCAGTGCACTCCCACAGGGGGAGGGCTGTTCATCCAGAAGTGGGGTTCATGGCTAGCAAGAGCAGTGGCGATGGTGGGAGCCTCTCCCACCTCTGCAGCAGCCCTAAGGATGTCTGACTGCAGCTTAGGGCCACTCCCCATGGGGAGCAGGCCTAAGCCGTCGGTGGGACATCCCCTGAGGGTTCCCCCCACCCCTCTTTCCATGAATGTCGTGCACCGGCCCTCTAGTAGTTAAAATATGGGCAAATAAAATCCAGCAACATGTAAAAAGGATAATACATCATGATCAAGTGGATTTCTCCCAGGAATGCAAATTTGATTTAAAAACAATCAATGTAATTCAAAATACTGACAAAATAAAGTACAAAAACTATATGATAATTATAAAAGATACAAAAAGAACATCTGAAAATATTCAACATCCATTCATGATACAAACTCTTAGCAAACCAGAAATAGAAGGGAACTTCCTCAGTCTGAAAAAGGACTTGTATGGACAACCTAAAAATTATACTTCATGAGGAAACACTGAACTTCCCCTATAAAGCAGGAATATCCACTCTTCCCGCTTCTACTTAACTGTGTACCAGAGGTGCCAGTCAGGAAAAAAGCAGGAAAAAGGAATGAGACACAAATATTGGAAAAATAAAGTTTGTTACTAGCACATCAACATGATTATACATATAAAACCTTGTAGAATATTTTTAAAAACTATGAGAAGAAATAAATTTTAAAAGGTTGCAGGATACAAAGTCAACATACAACCATTAATTATATTCTACATAGAGGCAGCAAACAATTTGAAAATGAGTGACTTGTTTTAAGAAATTTCATTTATAGTAACATCAATAACATAAAATATTTAGGAAGAACATTAACATAAGACCTCTACAGCAAAACTTAAAAACAGGCCTAATGAAGAAACAGACAAGATGCTTCTAAAATTTAATTGGAAATCAAAGGATCTAGAATAGACAAAATAATTTGAAAAAGAAAAACAATGTTGGAGGGTTTATGCTACTTGATTTTAAGTCTTATAAAGTTACAGAAATAAGAAAGTGTGGTACTGGCATAAGAATTGACATAAAAATGAATGAAACAGAGGCGTACCAAAATAGACCTAAATACATTGTCAATTCATTTTAGACAAAAGTACCAAGTTAATCTAATAAGAAAAATCTTCTGATTGAATAAATGTTGCTGAAACAACTGGATACTCATATGTAGAAAATTAACACTGACTCCATTATCATTCCATATACAAAATTAATTTGACATGGATCATGAGTTAAATATAAAAGCTAAAACTGTAAACCTTCTAGAAAAAAACAGATAAGAAAATCATTGCAACCTTGGGAAATGCAAAGATATTTCAGACAGGGATAAAACCCACTAATCATTAAAAAAATATTTTAAACCAGACTTCATCAAAATGATAAATATTTGTTCATCAAAAGACATCGTTAATAAAATGAACTCAAAACTCAAACAAATATATTTGCAATACATATATCTGACAAAGGAGGTGTATCCAGAATACATAAAAGACTCTTAGAATAAAAACAGTAAAATGACTAACAACCCAATTAGAAAATGGGCAGGACACTGACAAATCCACCTCAGAAAGAAGATATCTAAATGGCTAACAAGTGCACAAAAAGGTGATCAACATCATTAGTCACCAGAGAAATGTAAATTAAAACCATCTTACATCCTCTAGAATGACTAGAATAAGAAAAAACTAACAGTACTAAATGTTGGCAAAGATATAAAGCAACTGGATCTTTCATACAATACTGGTGGAGTATAAAATGGTACGTCCAGTTTGGAGAATTGTTTGGTTGTTTCTATAAAGTTTAACATACATCTAACCTAAGTACCAACAATCCTAGTCTTAGGTATTTACTCAAGGCAAGTGACAACATACGTCACAAATTTCTTTTACAGAAATGATCACAGCCACCTTATTTATAATAGTCACAAACTAGAAACAACCCAAATGTTCACCAACAGGAGAACAGGTAAATGTATATTCATATGGTGGAATATTACTGAACAATAAAAAATAATGAACTACTTATACACATTTTTATCAGGAATGAATTTCAAAAACATTAAGCAAATGAAGCCAAACACATTTTTTTTTGCAAATTCCAAGAATAATAAAAATTAATCTATAGCAACAATTTTCAACTAGTGTGCTGCA
The DNA here is from genome assembly GCA_004026665.1 of Murina feae. Lineage (NCBI taxonomy): Eukaryota > Metazoa > Chordata > Mammalia > Chiroptera > Vespertilionidae > Murina > Murina feae. Next base: position 5,874 of record PVJC01040235.1, read on the forward strand.
AGAATTTTTAAAACATGCAATGCCAGACTATTTAGTCAGGAATACTGACATCATTTCCCTTAGATTGTCAAATAAAAAAATGACACAGCCCTAACTGGTTTGGCTCAGTGAATAGAGCGTCGGACTGTGGATTGAAGGGTCCCAGGTTTGATTCCGGTCAAGGGCGTGTACCTTGGTTGTGGGCACATCCCCAGTAGGAGGTGTGCAGGAGGCAGCTGAATTGATGTTTCTCTCTAATCAATGTTTCTAACTATACTAATTATACTTATTTTTTGGTCAGATCAGCAAAAAAAATACATTTTTTGATGTGCTGTCTAATTTTAGTAATTAGTTTATATGTGCCATGAGACTAAAAAGGTTGAAAATCATGATTTATAATGATGGAAATTAGAAGTGGTTGCTTAGGGTTGCTTAAAAGGGGGTACAAGGCAACTTTGGGGGAAGATAAATATGTTCTATATCCTGCTTAGGGTGTGGTTACATGGATGTATATAACTAAATATTCTTTGCACTGAACATTTTAAATCTGTACATTTTAATTTATGTTAATCATGCCTCTCTAAAAAGCCATTTACAATGTATGGAGAGCAATACAGAATATTGTGATTGCCTCTGGGTAGTGGGATTCTAGCCAATTTTTTCTTTTGCTAATTCACACTTTTATGAATTTTACAATTTTCTATAATGAACTTCCCCCATTGTAGTTTCACAAAGATGCCAAAATGTTACCAGTATTTAACTTCTGAAAGTAGGATTATGAAAAGCATTAAAGGAAGTATTCGTCAAGTTCTCGTTGTATAGTCGGTATGTGGTACAGATCCCTATGTAGGATCTAAAGGGAATTCAGGAGCTCAGGCAGAAGAACATGGTATACTGAGAAGAGGAAGGGATCAGATACAACAAAGTTTAAATCTGTACCTGGCTCTCTCACTGAAACTGGTGGGCAAGTCAAGGAGCCTATTTCCTCACCTCTGAAATGGGAATATGATATATCCCGTCTGCCTCAAAAGGATTTTCTGTGAGTGAACCAGCTGTGGTCGATAGAGCACAGAAATAATAAAGGTAGTAGTAACTACTGATATTATGGGAAAAGTTTTCTCGGTTTTTTAAAAAATATATTTTATTGATTTTTACAGAGAGAAAAGGAGAGGGGTAGAGAGTGAGAAACATCAATGAGAGAGAAACATCAACCAGCTGCCTCCTGCACACCCCCTACTGGGGATGTGCCGGCAACCAAGGTACATGCCCTTGACCGGAATCGAACCCAGGACCCTTCGACCCACAGGCCGACGCTCTATCCACTGAGCCAAAAAAAAGTTTTTTTTAAAGTCCTTTCTCAAAAGTCAGATTTATTACTTACAGTCCTGTAGGAAGCAAGAAAAAAGATACTGCTACAATAACTGTGCTTCTAAATCAATAGCCAATGATTCTTACCTATTGGTGCGGTAATAGTGATTCTGCAGAGCACAGGATATGCACTGATTTAACCGCTTTCTCTCAATCTCCTTCCAACTATCTTCTGGCCACTTTCTCTTGATCTGCTTCTCCTCGTGTTTTTTCCCCACATATTCAGCATAGGTCTGAATCCGATAGCTTTCTGCATATTTGCTGGTATTGACAGCTACAAGAAAAAGAAAATAATCATTATGAAAGAGCCTCACCTAGCCCCACGGTGTCAATGAGGTAGTCAAAGGAGCCCTGGATTCAGGTCTGAGCTCAGACACCAGCTCTGACACTGAGAAGCCAGGTGGCCTTGGGAACATTCCTTGGGCTCGCCAAGTCTAAGTTTCCTCATCTGGAGAAAAGAGAGAGAGTCATTACTCCACAGCCTCACCCACAGTATGAAAGTGCTCTGTAAACTGTAAAGAACCCTCATGCTGTAAGTAAAAGATTAATTTTCAAAATATTTGCAGGTAACGCTGCTGCTTAAAAATTATTCATTTCTGGAGTAAGAAAATCAAAGCAACAACAGAACAAAACTAAGGGAAAACTATAAACCCTCATTTATTTTGTTAAAAATAAAAATGGCAATAAAAGCAATCGTCACTGTCAAATATTGAAGTTTTACCATATGTTGTGTCCAGTGTTTTGCACACATGCTGTCGAATCTTCACAATACACTTACAAGGGAGGAACTGCTTTTGCTGATGAGAAAGCAGGGGCACAGAAGCCAGATGATTTACTGCAGACCTTATCACGAGCGAGGGGCAGCAATGGGATGCAAAACCAGGTTACCTTGACCCTAAGGCCAGCAGCCTTCTTGCTGCTCTGCATCTCACTTCGGACTCTGCAAATTCAAGAGATCCAGCTCCACATTGCCTAAGACATGCCTCTTCTCCTTCCGCTTCTAAAGACTGCTAATTCTCTGTAATGTGCCTCTTGCTGGCAGGAATATTTGAAAGCTGGATGGAGCTTATTCCCTCCTTGGTGTTAATGCTTGACTAAGGCCAGGTCAGTTTTGTTGCAATCCTTTGTTGTGTCCTCAGAGGCCAGTGGGATGGAAAATGCTGGTGGAGTGGGAGTGAGGACCCATGGAAAGCCTGTGGGTGGATAGGCACCCACTTGCTGATTCTGGCTCATGCATTTTGAGCATATACTCTTCTAGCCCACTCTCACTGCCAACAGTTATTTCCACACTGGCAGTGTGACAGTAAGAGCCTGGCCTTGCAGACTTGGTACCTGGACAGCTGCAAAAGCACCTTACTGTGTGACAGAGAATCCATATACCCAGTTCTAGCTAAGCTCTTGGTACAGAGTGCTTCTCAATAAGTATTGTGTGAATAAGCGCAGGCAGAAGGCAGCAACTGGTGATAAGCATGAAATATCTGAGAACATCAGAACAGGACAAAGGACTCAAATATATCAGGGACCTGAAATCAGAGGGAAAGACAACTGTGTGAGAGGCAGATGCTCCACATGTCCTACACTTGACACTTAATCTTCCTTCCAAGTGGGCCAGATTTGTCTAAAACTTCTCAGCACAATAGTGGATTACAGAATATCATGCCCTTAATGATTAGCTACTTAAAGAGCAAAATAAAAATACAGAAAAGAAAAAGAAAAACCAATTTTACTAAGAAGTAAAGAAACAAATTTTACTAAGAAGTTTGCTGTCATTTTCAAACATTTACTCTAGAATTAAAGAGAAACAAAAAGAAGAAAAAAACCCATGAGGGTATTAAGGAACTTTCATAGTATACAGTCTCCCAAAGAAGTAGAGTAAGTTACTGAAATGTGAGCTCCAAATGGTGTGCACTGACTCACTCACAAGGAGATAAATAGGCATCAAATTCTGGAGACATGCTATTGACCAAAGTCACTCACATCAATCAGAGAACCACAGAAATAGGATCCTTTCTTGAAAACCTATTCCTTGTGACAGTTACTTTTTTCCTACTGTCAGTGGCCACATCTCTGACTTTCCCCCTCATTTATCTAACCACCCAATAATTTCCATATAAACAAACACCATCTATCTATGCTTCCATCCAGTAATTTCTCACTGTCTGTCCAGGGACTATGCTAGGTATTTGATAAAAAAAGACACAATCTCCATCCCCTTAAGCTCACCCTGTCACATGCAAGCTTTTTGTAGAGTTGATTTCCTTATATACCTGAGACCACCTACTAAAACAGGTTAACCTATCAAAATGATACATAGAGAACCCACAGAGTCTACCATCATTATTCTGTACTGACTGTTGGTAAATGAACACTTCCCGGATTTTCCTCTTAAGTTTCATTCCTATATCCAGCATGTTCATTTTGCACATGTCCCCAAAAGGGATGGCATCTGCAATAATCCCTCTTTTGAAATTAACTTGGACTACACCAAGAAAAAGAGTGGGCCCCAGTCAGTATTCCCCATGAAAGCAAAGGTGGTAATTGGATCACAAAGGAGCCAAGATGACCTGTGTAATAGTGTCCAATTGTTTCCAATAATTTCACCCTCAGTCCCATGGACAAATGTTACAAACAACCCTCTAATCTCCGAGGGGGAATTTATTTGAGCACATTTGGAATTAGGGTTGCTTAAAAGGTAAAACAAATAACAATCCACTTTTCACTCCTGGCCTTCACATGGCAATAATTTACCAGCATTCCTTCAAGTCCCAGCAGCTTTGCAGCTCTCGGCCTTTAATCTGGGAGCTAAATTCTGGCTCAGAGCCACCCTTTTAATGGATGAATCAGCAAAATGAATTGGCTGTCAGCTGTGTCCTCCAGTGATTCCAGCTTGCCTGTCAGAAGCAGCGTGTAGTCAGCTGCTTGGCAACACTAACCTTTTCCAAATTTGTCAGGGAAATGATTCAAGGCCCTCTTTTGGTCGTGCCACTTGGTTAAAGCCACTGGAGAACTAAACATGCTGAGAGTCCTCTCCTGTTTCCTTATAGGTGAGTGAGAGCAGTTTCTCCCACATAATAGTCTCATCCACTCACAGCTTCACTGTACTGAGTTCACTATCTCTTGACACTCTGCACACATTTTAGCATTTAATCTTCACAATAACCCCACAAGGAAGGGATGTTCTAGTCATCACACAGATACTAAGAGCATCAGGGAAGCTAAGCAGCTTGCCTAAGTTCTTGTAGGAGAGCAATAGAGCTGGTTTGGAACCAAGACAGGTGTTTTTTTTTTTAATGTAATATTGCCACAGGTCAGCCATATGTTTGTGTGCATTTATGTATTTATTTAGATGGACAATTATTTTGTAAAATGATTCTTTTAGTAGTTTTAAAGAACTATTTAAAATGTTTAGATTTTTTCTTTCTAAAAGTTAAGAACTTTCCATTACTGTCAAGCTAAGTCTAAGTTGATAGATACACTATGTTTAAGGACAAGAAGACTTAACACCAGATGTAGATTCCTTCCTAAGTTGATCTATAGATTTAATGTAACTGTAGTAAAAAAAAAAAAAAAATCCCAAAATCTTAACAGAACATTTGAAAAAAATTACATGAAATGAGAAACAAGTCTGAACAGAAAACAGAGCAGTGGTAGCCAACAGCAGGAGGAGGTCAACTACCAAGGAGATGAGGGAATTGGGGGGTGATGGAACTGCCCTATATGTGGAGTGTGGTGGTGTTTACATTTGTTGAAACAGAATTGTTCAACAAAGAGGGCACTTTTATTGTATGTAAGTTATACCTCAATTATTCTGTAGAATTAGAAAGGATGATTCCAAAATTTAAATGGAAGAACGGGCCAACAATAATCCAGACATTTCTGAAAAAGAAAAGAAAGGGGAACTTGTCTGGGTAGCTCAATAAGCTTATTGTAAAGCTACAATAATTAGGCAGTGTAATAATGGTACAAAGACAAACAAAGTGACCAGTGGCATGAAGGAGCCTAGAAATAGACTTATGCATCTGTCAAAGTTTGCTTTTTGACAAAGACAGCATGACAGAGTGTGGAAAAGTAAAATTGGAAAAATTGTTTAACTATAGGGAAAAAATAAAATTGAATTCTTACTCACACTATGCCAAAAAATCAACTCCAGATGGATGAAGTACTTAAATGTTAAAAGCAAACTTGAAAAGAAAATGTAAGTATATATCTTTCTGAGCTTGAAGTAGGAAAGAATTTATGAAGATACAAAGTGTTAAGCATAAGAAAGATAATAAATTTGGCTACATTAATAGGAAAACTTTTGTGCATTAAAAGACACTTTAAAGAGAATGAAAACAATCTACAAAATGGAAGAAGGTATTTGTAACATATGAAACTGATGGAGTTGAGCACCAGCATACATAAAGACACCTACAAATCAGTAAGAAAGCACCCAACAGAAAAATGGGCAAAAGGCATGAAAAGCATGCACAGCCACTTCACAGAAAAAGGAAGCATTAAGACAATAATTGTATAAAGAAATGTCCAACCTCAGGCCACAAGATAACATGTTGTAGATTTGTAGTGGGAGGGAGAGAGAAAGGGAAAGGGGGGAGAGGAAGAGATGGGTGGATATATGTGGGGAGAGAGATGAAGAGAAGTAAAACAAAAATAAAAACAAGAAAATGATCAGCACAACATTTTGAAAGTGGTTGTCCCTGGCAGGGAATCAGGAGGGTGGGGTAGGGTGGGAATAACAGGTAGATGTAATTTATTGGCAATATTTTAGTTCTTTAGTCGAATGGTGGTTTCCTAGATGTTCATTATATCTCAACCAAACAAATTATTTACGTTTTCTGTTGTCTATCCTTCCAACTAAGGGCCATTTCCAATACAGACTGTCCAAGTATAAAGGTCTATGAAAGATCAAGTTAGTTACTTCAGTTTCAATGTCTCCTGTGGTAAGCAGATGCCCCTGAATGGTCCAGGTAGTGTAAATGAGCTGGAATGTCAGACTTCTCACACCTTCCAGGAAGCTAAGGTCATCTGTACAGCCAGTTTATCAGACTGCTAAAATCAGTTCGTGGTAGCAACTGGTGGGAGTAGGGTAGGGGAGCATTTAGAAAAATGCAGGACACACCAATATTGCTGCATTTTTTTTACAATGGCTATCCTCGACCAACATCAGGCTCTCAATTTCTAAGGGGATTACCTATATTCTTATTAATCCAATGTCTACAAGAAAGAGAAATATTTATCGAAAACTTACTCTGCCAGGCACAGAAAATCTTCTTGACTTGTAAATATTGTAAATATTTGTAAAATCCTGTAAATATTTCTTGACTTTACAGATAAGGAAACTGAGGTTCAGAAGAAGTGACTAGCCCAAGGTCCCAAAGATTGTAAGTGGTTGGGCTGGGATGCAAACCAAAGCCTACAGTCTTCTCATGCCACCACATGCACTGGAAGGGTTCCAGTGTTTAGAGTTAACACAGGCATGTGTACCTGTCTGCAAAATGGTCAGAGCCCGTCCCTCTCTCCACACAACAGTAATAGAAGGAATCAACCTGGTATATTAATCCACCACCAGAAGTGACATGTGCCAGCGTGGCCTCTGCCAGCTTTGCAGGCCCAAACCCTATTCCCCATACATCAACATGGGCTTTCATGGTGCATGGTGTCTGCCTCAGACGCCCATTACGACAACCTCCTCACGTCTCTTACAGCCTTCGGCTGTACTGGCCCTGCACTGCTTTATTGTCATTCCAGGTTTTCACACCATGCCAGCATGACACCAAATGTTTTCTGTTTGCTTATTTATTTAAATATGAACATAATGGATACAACGTATTCTCATGTCCCATACAATTTTAATCAGATTTTGGTTTTCAACAGCATGACCACTTTTCCACTTTTATCAGATAGGGAATGAAGGGTTTTATTTTGAATTCTACATAGGAGCAAACTTTAAAATCTTTAAAGAAAGGAGTTAAGGCAAAATAAAACAAAACCACACCAACCTAATGGTCACTATGAACACTTTCCTCTGTTCAAAAACCCGACTCAGGATGTATTTCTCCTCAACCCATGCACAAGTCTCAGCAGACACTGAGGCGGCAGGCAGGAATGGGCAATCTAACAGGAGCATGATGAAATACAGGTATTCCCAAATGTGCCAACAGGCAAAAGTGGGCAGGCCAGCTCAGAAAATGAGACCCTATGTTTTACCTTCGCCAGTCCATCCTTTCCCTACTGACAACATCATCCCCTCTCTTCTGTAGAAAACCCTCAGAGTCTTCAAGGTAAAGTCCCAACTTGCTAGTACACTATGCAGGGCCCTCAGTAATTATTTAGCCCTCACCTCAGCTCTTGCCCTTTCCCCACATTTACCCAACAGGCCCAGTCGCCCTTTGAGGAAAGGACCATGCCTTATTCATCTGTGTAATGCCCAGCTCTCCCAAGGTTTTTTGCGGGAAGATTATGGAAGGAAAGGGGGAAGAAACACAGCTTTTATATATGTTGGCAGCCTGTTCCTACTCAAGAGAAAAAAGCCAGAACTAGGATACATAGTCACAAAATATTCAGTTAAAAATCCCTGATCTAGTGGATGAAGAGCCCTGACTGGCAACAAGAGAAGGTGACTCTGATGCTAAAGAGCCGGTTCTGCAGTAACAGTCCCTACACATCCCACACCTGAGCCCGCAGCAATTAAGGCCAATGGACTTGCCTCCGGGACAAGATGAGGATCACGGCTTGTGATTCCTTGTCCTTGTTCTTCCTTCGTCCTGTGTGTACTTCTCCAACAAATGGTAATTTTTTAAAAAGTACTGCGCCTAAAAGAGTGAAAACTAAGGCAATGAAAGAGATCCAAGCCCCATAAAGGGGACAGATGAAAACAATGAAGTAAGAGGCCGCGGGGACTTGATTCATTTATCTCTGCTTTCCCAAGGTATCCTCTATAGCACTGACTCTGAGGGGGCACCCAAAAAGGAAATGAATTAAGGAAAAGGAAGCAGACCATGCTTCAAAATATGTGAAGTGCAGAGCAAGACAGCAAGAGAAGGTAGGTGTTTACAGACATCTTTTACACACACCCCTCAATGGTTCCTTACCACAGTGAAGGTGGGTGTTATTGACAAGACTGAGAGAAAAATCAGCTAGCACCCAGCGAGAAGTGGCAGAGTAGGGAAGGGTGTAATACTGGTTCTGCCACTTACAAGTCATGCCTATGACTCTTTGTTCTCTCCACAACATGCCCCTCAATTAAAGGAAGACAGGCACTCATTTTGATTGCTGTCCAAAACCTCATTCTATCTCACAGTTCTCTAATTAAGGCCAAAGACGTAGCAAAGAAAACACTCTTTATAAACTGGACAAAGGCTGACATACAAATATAGTGACATTTACTTGAAGCCTATAATATAAAAAAGGGTGGTAAGAGAGCAAAGTAGGAGACCCAAAGGTTCTGAGGCCCCAAAGACCTGGGTTCAAATCCTGCCCAAATCTTGAACTTGCCTGAGGCAAATCATCTGCCTTCCTGAGCTTCTGTTTCTTTATCCATAAAATGAGTATATCTACCTATTTTATAAGAAAAAGCAGAGAATATGTATGCAAAGCTTTTAGCATAAGACTGGCACATAGTAGATGCCTAATTAATGAGGCTACTGCTGTTAAATCACAAAACATAATTCCAACAAACAGCACTATGCCCAAGATAATATGAGACATTCTACAGGGACAGACTCAGTGAGCTGTGCCTGAAGTTGGCTGTTTCCTGGGGGAGAGGAGGTCTTCCTGAGTTCCAGGGTTGGAGATTAAAAGGCCTCAGTGTACAGAAGTAAGGAGGCTTGATATACCTAGGTCTGTAATAGCTCATGGTATACAGCTATCATTTAGAATTGGGATGCAATCTAGCAAAGTCTTTCCTATGTAAAAATGTAGAAAATATAAAAAGCAATATATCAACCATACTCAACAAGTATAAAATCAAAAAGTCTGAACCATAATTTTTCAAAACTGTATCAAGATCAAAATTAGTCAATTGAGAGGAAAACAAGATGGCGGCACAGGGTAGACACCGTAAATGCAGCCGTGAACAACTATTTCAGAAAAACCACGAAAAGAACACACGGACACCACTCGCACCCACAGGAAGGCTGGCTGAGTGAAAATCCTACAACTAGAGAAGAGTCTGAGACTCAGAGGAGTAGCGGAAGCAAAGTACAGAGGTACGGAGGCGCGCGCACGGGGCTCGGGGAAGGGCTGGCGCCGGGGGACGCGGTTCTTTTCCAAAACGGAGAGAGCCACAAGTCCCCAGCAGCTCTGAACTCCAGTTCCAAGCGAGTTTCTAAGGACCCAGACACCCAGAGAAGGGGGACTGACTGGCACCAGGAGGAAATTCAAAGCGGGTTTCTCTCAGCGTTGCTTGCAGCAATTACCGTGGGACACAGAGACCTGGTGTCTCTCAGCGCAGCGCTGAAAAGCGCCATAGCTGTTTGCTCCGCCCTGCCCTGCAAACTCCCCGAGGCCCCGCCCCTCCCAAGCTGCGTCAGAGGCTTTTGCAGATAAAAGACTGAGTAGCCTAAGGCACAGGCTTAATCAACGCCTCCTTAAAGATACAGGAGCCAGCCCCAACCCAGTGGCCAGAGTGGGACTAACCTAAACAAAACAGATCCACAAGGAACACACTCGGG
>PVJC01040236.1:0-15876 GCA_004026665.1 Murina feae
TTTTTAAATATTTTTTATTGATTTTTTTTTACAGAGAGAAAGGGAGAGGGATAGAGAGCTAGAAACATCAATGAGAGAGAAACATCGATCAGCTGCCTCCTGCACACTCCCACTGGGGATGTGCCCGCAACCAAGGTACATGCCCTTGACCGGAATCGAACCCGGGACCCTTGAGTCTGCAGGCTGATGCTCTATTCACTGAGCCAAACCAGTCAGGGCTACGTCCTCATTTTTAATGGCAAAACTCAACAAACTCCATCAAATAAATAAATTAAATAAATAAAGCCATTTAAGCATTTTTTAAAATTCATTCATTATTTTTTTTTTTTTTCAGAAGCACAGAGGTGCCATGCTTCCAGAACAGCACCTGAGAGAAGGAAAAGTACAGGGCTGGGAAGAAAGAGCGTTCGGGCCACGGTCGGCCATTCTACACCTACAGGAAGTGCTATTCGAATGAATTAAACTATGAAATAACATTACATTGAAAGTAACAAAGAATGAGAAACGGCAAGCAGTGTTTGAGTCATTTATTTTCCTATTTCTGTACTTCTCAAATGTTTCTGAGTGTCCACCTGGCTCTTTCATATGAAAGGAAAACAAAATCAACTTTTGAAACCTAAAGGAGAACACCAGGCTGGAAGAGGAAGAGGAAGGGAAAGCCTGGCTTGAAGAGAATGTGTTTCCGTGGTGATGGAGGGTTCTGCTTGGTCCAGAGGAGCCCCTTCCTTCCTCTACATCCCTGCCCACCAGCCCCCCATCTCTTTAGCATCCAGGTCCCCCCAACGATAGGACCCTGGGGACTCTCTGCACCTCCTCCTCGCTGTGTCCCAGTGCTGAGTCAGTGGGTATCCACAGAGTCACAGTGCCCATGCGCCTGTGTGACTCCCTTCACAGGGCCCAGCTCAGGGCAGGGGCAATTAGGCGCTAAAAATACCTAATAAAGATGCAGAGGAAAGGCAGGAAACCTGCCAGGCGACGCACGTGAGCTGCTGAGTCCCGTAGACCTGCTCTGAGTCCTCGCTCCACACCTATGGGCTGCTGGCTGGCTGCAGGACCCCGGGCAGGGCACTTCCCTCTCTATTTACCGGTCTGCAAAGAGCAGGTTAAGAGCTGCCATCACCATATTGTTGTGAAGATTCCCCGAGATAACGCAGGGTGCCTGGCACACACTGCGTGTCCAACGCACAGCAACAGCTTTGATGACCTGCACCCGTTTGTGGCGTGAAGGTGGAAAGGTCACCGCAACCGGTCAGTCTTGGCACGCACGCATGCCATCGGCGCACTCCATACCGGCAAGTGTTTTTAACTCATTTTTGTCTGTAACTGATATTTACTTTTTCTTCTCAACATTGTTAAAAGCAGCTCCTGGGACTGAAAGACTGACAATAACTACAAAGAGGCAAACCAACCAACCAAAACATCTCAGGTCCTGTTCCCAGAGGTGAGCCTGTTTAACCAAAACAATGCTGCCACGTCATGGTGGAAGCTCCACTCACCAGCCAGCAGCAGCCTGGCACTCGCTCTTACCTCACTTTAAAAAAATAGGCTCTGTGCCCAGGTGGCATGGCTCAGTGGTGGAGCATCAACCTATGAACCGTAGTTCATAGGTCATGGTTCAATTCCTGGTCAGGGCACATGCCCAGGGTGTGGGCTCAATCCCCAGGAAGGGCGTGCAGGAGGCAGCCAATCAATGATTCTCTCTCATCCTTGATGTTTCTCTGTCTCTCTCCCTCTCTCTTCCTCTCTCTTCCTCTCTGAAATCAATAAAAAAAATTTTTTTTTAAAGGCATGTAGTCCAGTCTATCAGAGTCACAAAAAGAAATTTATTTCTTTTCCCTTGCCTGGGGTCTCTCAGCCAGCTGAGGAAACTCATCCCCCTCCCCAGCTCCAAAAAAAAAAAAAAAAACAAGTTTGGGAAGGCAATTCCAGCTTGTTTGGAATTGCATGACTGAGATTATTTTTAGATAGTAGCCCCAAGAATAGTTAGAGTTAAGTATAGAACTGATAAACTATTTCAAATCCATAAAATAATATTTTTGTGTTAAAGAATAATCCACATACAGTTAGTATTCAAAGAACATGTCATTTCATTCTACAGAATGGCTACTCCATCCCCTAGAATTGGAACCTGGTAATTTTGAGGCTTGGGCAACACCTCAGTTGGGAAATTGATTTGAAGAAATAAGCATATTTTGTTAGGTGTCACAGCTCATTTTCAGAACACCCTGGGTGGACACAAAGTGATCTACAGAAAAGTAAAAATAAAAAAGAGGTCATGAAGTGCTCCTGGGTTGGAATTTGCTAAAGAGATTAATTCCTGAATCAGTATCTAGAACAAAAGAGTTTGGGTCTTCCACTGATGGATTGACCTTAGACTCTTGAATTTCTTCAAAATATACAGTCTGGAGAAGGTGGGGTATACTTCCCTAATGCCCAGCAGACAAGGTTAGCAGAAAAATGCAAGTCCCCAGACAAAGAGCTGAAGGCACATTTTTATTTTTATTCAGCCTTATCTTTTGGCACCACCACTAGCATTGGGCACAACACTAGCATTTCTTGGTCCTGATTTTGGAAAGGAGAAAGCTTTCTGGGGATCCCATATCACTAGGGATTCAGCCCCTCCCAGGAGACCTCTGAGACCCCTGGGCAGTGGCAACTGCAGAGCTGAGTGGCAGATTCCCTGGACAAGTGCATTCCAGGTGCTTCCGCCTGACCAGGTTTAGGCATTTGCCCTCTGTTTGCCCAAGGATAGGAGTTTGCTCCCTACAATGTCTGCTCTCTCTCTCAACAGGAAAGACATGAGCCACAAAGGGCCACACGGGGCAGGTTTCCAGCACTCCACCCATGGACCTCAGAGTTTGAGAGGCAGGCTCCTCCTGAGTACCAAACAGCCACTGGCTGATGAATGGCCCTGCCGTGCACAGAGCTCCGCTCCATCTACGAAGCCTGTGTTCAGGCAAGCACAGCAGAGAAAGACAGAGACACAGGAACACAGCAGGAGGGCCCATCAGCAAAACAGATCAGCAAAAACCGGAGGCCAGGAAGGGAGACACAGCCAAACAAGTTAGTCAGCATATTTGTCGGGCGGCTAAGGGAAGGGTTCTTAGGAAAGGCAGGTGCAAGTTTGATGACGTAGATCCGGTAGGGACCGACTTCCTCTTTTGGTCATATTCATCCACCCAACGTGACCATCATCACACTGTCACCTCGATCATCAGCACAAATAAAACTGAGTGAGTGAGGAAATGTACACTGTGCTATTGATCACACTCAGCATGACCAGCCCTGTACTGATCATCACAGCATCACCAGCACCACAACACTTGAATAAGTACCAACGTACTCTATAAAAATCAATAAAAACCTACAAAGAACGTATATACATATATGCATAACCAATCCATGAACACAGACAATAGTGGGATGAAGGGAGTCAGTGGGGGAGGAGGGGAGACATCTGTAATACTCTCAACAATAAAGATAACTTTTTCAAAAATCAATAAAAACTGAGATACAGCCCAGCCCTCTACTATTGTCATTATTATGATCATAATTATCATTAACTACAATGAATCAAATGCTTACCATGTACCAGGCATAGCGTAAGGATTAAGGCTTACAAAACCCTGTGAGGTATTAACACCCTCATATGACTGACAGGAAGACAGACTTAGCGAGGTTAAATGATGTGCTAAGATCACACAGCTAAGGCGTGGTGAAGCAGGATTTGAACCCAGACAGTCCAGCTTTGTGATGATGCCTCTGTGTGGTTGTATGTTGCCTCCCACTGTTTTTCCCAGTGGTTTTCAAATTTGGGTACTTTCATTGAGAGCAGGAATGTTAGAACGGCTATTCACTTTTGCTTAGCATTTCATCCTTTAGTTTCTACTTTATGTTCTATAGTAAACTTCATTTCCACCATAATAGTTTATATTCAATTTAAAAATGAATGGTTCATATTATGAGTACACACTTCATTCTTGATTAAAAGAAATGTGCAGTCAAAAAATCTTAGAGACCACCCATCTGGACCAAACTAACATGGCTAACCCCCAGCTGGGAAAATGGAAAATTAAATCGACTGCATCTGAGCTTACCTCTGGGAAAATACATTTCATGTGTATAATTCTGAATCGTGATAATAATTGTGTTCAGCAGAATTAAATTCTTGATTTCAACAAGTGATTAAAAATTATAACAATGCCCTTCATAACAGCCCCTCTTTAATTTTATCTAACAAATTACAAAGGCATCTAGGTTGGAAACAATAAACATGGATTAGCTGTCTCATACATGTTTTAATGAAAGAAATAGAGTCCCATTCCTTCCTGAGTCCTCTGTGAAATGTCTCAAATTTTTCTTCATTTACAAAGTAGATACCAGTATATCTATTTTTAAAGGTAACGCTTACCTCTTCGAGATAACAATGCAATACTTAGGTGTGAAATGACACAATTCAAAAGAATCTGCAGTCAGGGAGTGGATTGGGGATCAGACACTGTTGGGGAGAAGCTCCGAAAAGGGGCCCCATTGGCCAAGGATTGATCATTCCTGAAGCTCAAAGATAGAACTCTATTTGTTTTACTGCCAGTTTCTATGCACACTCTAGTTCCATCACAGTTAAATGTAGAAAAAGAAAAGTCATGACTTGATTTTTTTCTACTGAGCACTGTCAGAACTGACATCTCACCTGAGAAAGGAAGACAGATCCAATGTGGATCCATAGAAATCATGGTGTTCCCTTCTATCTGTGAAATCACGACGTTGTCCAGTAAATGTGCATCCATTTGTTTGCTATTGTGCTGGAATCAACCTTATATGAGAAATACAATTAAGAGGGGGACTACACTGGATCTGATTTTAATAATCATTGCATATATACCGTGCAGGGAAAAACTCAGAAAAGAAACCTCACGAATCATTGAAATAAATGTGCTTAGAGAACACCTTTGAGCGGATGTTACTGGTGTGAGTAACATTCATAAAGCTTTTCACACCCAGGTGGCTCTCAAGGGTAAGACCGTGGACTTAGAATCTGGTTGAAATCTTGGTGTCCTCAGTCAGAGGGGCCTGATGCAGTTTGGAAGACCCCAGACAGCATCTCCAGTGAAACACAGTGCAATGCAGATCAGGGCTCCCACAGGGATAAGAAGAACCAACATACGGTGAGTGCTCTGCCATTGGAATTACACCACAGGACAGAGCCTACCCACATAGTCATCACATAACGCAGAGAAGGCAGAAGGTGGCCATGTTCGCCATGGCCCATAGCTACTGAAACACCAGGAAATCGCTCCCAAAGGAAACATCCACCTGTGGGCCATCCACCTGTGGCTCCAAGAAACCAGAGCCACCCCTGCCAAGTGGCCCCCGGCAAGAGTCCTCCCGGAGTTCAGCCTCTGAGCACTCTTCAATCCTTTGTGTTCTGACTAAGAGTTTCCACACAGAGAGCTCAATTCCAATTACACCCCAAGATAGTATCAGAATGATAGGTAAAAATAGGCCGGTCTCCTGGCAGGGCCAGAGCACACTGTGCCGCAGGGAGAGCGGGGCTGATTGGGATCTCTGGCCTCCGTGGTGTCTTCTTGGAGAGCAGCTGAGGGCACGGGAGGGAGCAGTGTCAGCAGATGGTGCTACCAAGAAAGCACTGGGGTGGGAAGGAGGGAGGGATGCACCGCAGTGCTCATTGCGACATGGGCTTTCCTGGGAAGGGGGAGCGCAGGTCCACACCTCCCTGACATCTGGGAGGTATGGATGAGCCAGGCTGATGTGAGAAAGCTGAAGTTGTTGGGTCCAACTGGTGGGCTGTGTGGTGGTAGAGCCCTGGAATCACAAAAACTCAGGTGGGAAAGGTTTCAAAGGTCCCTGGTGCCCTGGTGGTGGAGCCAAGGCATGGCTTCGGGGGTGGCTTTAGGCACTTCATAACCTTCATCAGCAAACATCCAGGTCACTCCAAGTAAACACACAATCTAAAGGGAAGACAAGGCTTGCTCTGCAAAGGCTGCTTCAAGGAAAACGCTAGTCACCCTGACGAAGAGGTCAGATCCCTAAGGGCTGGGAGAAAGCCCACACCAGCTGTGAATGGCACCACCTGGAAAGCCTTCCTAGCCATTGGGTACTAGAGACCGTGAGCCTGAAAAAATTCTCACTCTGCTGAAGCCAGTGGTGGATTTCTTGAATCTGCACAAAGAAGGTGATCCTCACTATGACAAAAGTTCTACTCAAAACCATGTTTCCACAACATTCTTTCCAATGGCCAACCATTAGAAAGTGTGAAAGAATAATGATGGGTGAGCATTCACTCAATTTGGTAATGGTCAGCCACTACAAATATTTTTGTGTCACGAATGAAGCAATACGAAAAGATGTTTATAATATTAAAAACGTTAAGAAATTAGGACACTGAATTCCATATTCATTATGTTCAATTCATATCTTTTAAGAAGATCTATTCTTAAAATTACTAGAAATGATCCTATTTATCTGAGGCATCTAGAATTGTTCAATTTATAGAGACAAAAATTACAATAGTGGCCATCAGGGGCAGGGGACGGGGGTAATGGAGACTTATTGGTTAGTGGGTGCAGAGTTCCATTTTGGGCTGAAAAAGTTCTGGAGATGGATGGTGGTAAATGGTTGCATAACAATGTGATGTCCTTAATGCCACTGAACTGTGTATACTTAATAACAATTAAAATGGTAAGTTTGATGGTATGTATATTTTACTGCAATAAAAATACACAAAACTATGGCTAGAAGGAGATAAACCAAAATTTAAGAGAAGCTGTATATGGGTAGAAGAACTCTGTGTGACTCTTCTTATTTCTACTATTCTCTAAAGTGTATACACGGAATATAGTTAGTCCATCAAGGAAAATCCAATAAACCATATTTTTAAAAACAAATTTAAACATGTGGTTGAATAAAAAGCATGTTCAAGGTCTTTCTAAAGATGTTCAGGGTAACAATGACACACTCAGGTTAATACTTTATCTTGCCTGATATCTCTGCCCATTTTATAGAGGGGGAAACTGAGGCTTAGAGAGGCACAGTGACCACTCAGGATCACAGAGAGTCTCGATGATAATGGCCACCGCAGCCTCGGGCCCTTTGTGCTGAATTGGCCAACACTAACCGCCTCGAGCAGACATTCAGTTTGCCCTCAGACAGTTTCTCCAAGGTGGAGAGAAAGAGCCCTTTCATTCATTAGCATCCAACGAGGCTCTGCCTTCCTTAACTTTTCGGCTTTCATGAGAAAGAAACTATTCGTTTTAGTTTTGTTTTTAAAAATCTTGGATTTAACCCAAACAGACAATTTCTTGAAGGGTTTTGTAGCCAGCCAACGCCTTGCATTCCCCACTCTTCAATTCTCAGAATTGGGGCCCTGGGGCCTTGAAACTCTGAATTATTAAGGGCTCAGTTATGCTCAGGGGGTGGAACAGCCTCGGGTAGAAATTTTCGACTCATCTAGATTGGAACGACTTTTTATAGGAGAGCTATTAGCGATTTGATATCACAGTTTTGCTCATTTTCACCCATTAGAATAGGGAGTTACCCGCAGCACCTGCTACCCTCACATCCTGGTTGATTTCCACTTTAAAGGCAGCGCAGAGTTCTTGTATCAAAGAGTCTGAGTGCTTCCATGGTGAAGATGGGTTTCACATCTGCTGATGTAGCGTCACTTCGCCTCGTCTCCCATCGCTCTGATTCTCAGCGATCTTTCCTTTGCCCCAGTTGCCAGCCACGTGACCTTTGCACGCCTGGAAATGAAAAACCAGGCAGTTCGTGTGAAGCATGGAGCTGCTCGTGAGTTCTTTGCTAAATCCACTGGAATAAAGGAAATTAATGCTGGTATCCAACACCTAGTCATTAAAGAGCAACGCCTCATTAGTAATAGAACATGGAGCAATGAGAGGTCTCGGCAGGGCCCTGAGAACCAGCTTGGTCAGTGGAGGAGACAAATAGATACCATGAGTCAGTCAAGGGTAGTCCACACTGAAAGCCATCGATCCAGGGGACATTCAGTGAATCAACACAGCACTGTGCTCTGAGTCCCCAACTTCTGTGGAGGTCTCAGCAATGAAATGGGATGCCTCGGGCATAAGCAACTATACGGGAGTCATAGCAAAAATGTCTGAACCAGCAGAGGGAATGGGTTTTATCTCCAACGTCAGCTCTGATTGGCAGCGGCCGCACGGAAGGCTATCTTGAGGAGGATCTGAAGCTACAGTCCCACCAAGCAGGAAAAGTGGCGTCTGTGCAAACGTGTGGGGACAAGGGGGATGGTGGTAACTGTGCCAGGCATTTGCCATCCCTTGCCCAAACTGTCGTGAAAATTATTTTTCCAAAAAAGAGAGGCTGCGTAGCTAACCTCAGTCTAAGGCAACATGGAGAGGAAGGTGAAATTTGCCTGGAGCAAACCAAGCTCCCCTCTGACATCCTCCCCCCGCCCCCCAGTCTCTAGCACCCAAGTAGCTTTCTGTTTCCTCACTAGTATTTCAGCCCTTCATTTCCTCCAGGAAGCTTATGACAAACCACCTTAAGGATGTAGTCTATTTTTTTGTATTTTTCTTTAATTACTCGTTTTAATTTTTCAGTTACCGTTTACATTCAATATTATTTTGTATTTGTTTCACACTGTGCAGCGGAGTGGTTAGACAATCGCATGCTTTGTGAAGTGTTTGCCCCATTCTTGTACCCACCAGGGAGAGAATGGCACGTACATGACATGGGTACGTTGCAAGAGCTTTTGGTCAGGCTGACTTGGGGATAAATCCTGGCTCTGTCATTCTTGGCTGAAAAACTCAGCAAGTCGCCTACCCCCTCTAGGTCTCACACTGTGACCAGAGGCTAGTAACACCTGCCTCGCCGGTACTCTATGACCTCCACTAGAATGGGAGCTCTACAGAGAGGAGTTGCCAGACTGCCCAATGTCAGGGCACCCCGATTCCTAAAATAGCCTAGAGCTGTGCATTGCTAATTCACATGATATTCTTGCCATGAGGACAGGATTGTGTCCACACCGTCCCTTGATCTGCCTTAAGTGCTTAGATATGTGTTGGGTGAATGAATAAGACCTTTGTGAGAACTTATGTAAAGGGGTGAAGGCTTTGGAGTAAGTGCTCAATAAATGGGAGTTGTCATTATTGTCGCTGATGGTGTTGCTGAATACAATAGGAAAAACCTTTCCCAGGAGCCTGGCTCGTAGAAATCCGTGGGGTGCTGGACTTGAATGCCACGGGGCATTCTCTCCCTAGCCTCCAGCCCCTGATGAGGGTGCCTTTTCTCATACCTTCCCACCGAGATGCTGGAGACTTTGCTCTTCTGTCCTGCTCGCAGCCCTCCCCGGCCCCGGTCTGACCCCAGGGTTGCCGCAGGACACAGGGGTGCCATCTGGCTGCCATAGGGGCAGCTGTCTCAGCTTCGTGTAAAAATCAGGACTTTCCTCTTCTCTGCTTTTTCTTGGCTCCTCCACTTGGCAGCAGGGTCCCTATTCAGTGGCCCAGTCCTACTCAAAGGCCACGGCTCCTTCTTGGAAATGGCCTGGCTCTGAAAACAAGGGGCCCAAACACTGCTGCCAACAGGGCTGTTGCATAACAACGGCGTGGGGTTCCGGGTGACAGGAACCCGGAGAGGAGGGCAGGGACTTGCCTCTGCTCTGGGGCAGGTCGTGGGGATGTTTAAGCGACCTCTCATGCAAAGGGATGGATTTGGTTTTGAAAACCAGACCCTGGCATCCGCTCCACCATCACCACACCCGCAGGGACAATACCTTCTTGAGGGACAATATGTATGGCTGCCGTCTTTGTATAAGATGAACAATGTCAGGAAGGAAGCCACCCCAGAAAGATGACCTCCCCAAATGCCTGGAATTCCACTCTTAGTGATTCACTCCTTTGGGCTCAGCACCACCCACTCCCTGGCCATGCGGGGAAACCACGGATTCTCCTGGGAGGGGTAGCACATTAAGTTCCTAACACCTGGAGTGAATAACTTCATCAGACATTTGTCTTGCTCCTGATGGGAGAGATGTGTGGGTGCTTGGCCCATGGTGTTGGGTTGGGCCTCACAGGAGTGAAAGAGCAAGGAGGGCTTCCCAGGCAAATTGTGGTAGCGTCACCAGCTTTCCTAGAGCTCGACCTGCCTGCTTCCTCCAAAGGCAGTTGCCTCTGTAGCTAGTGATTTTCTGAAGTTAATCACCAAAGGATTCAGAGGCAACCTGAATACACACAGGCAAAGTCTGTGCCCCGCATGTAATGGACATCTGACAAATGTCTGTCCACCCTACCCTTCCCTTGAATGGAAAGATATATTTGTCTTGGGAGAAAGGGCTGGTCGGTGCCTGCCCCTCATCTTCTGGGAAATAAAGTCAAAGAAATCAGGTTTCCCCTCTACACCCTGTTACAGTGTGAGCAGGTATTTCTGTGCCCAACGACCCTTGGTCCCTGGGTCTTCTACTGCTGCTGTAGGAGAGGAAGTAAGAGAGGCCACGGGCATGTGTTTGAGTGAATCCCTGGTGGGGACTTTGATTCTTGGTCCCCAGGCTCTGAGCGTGAAGAGCCTCGTGCTTAGTATTGATTCTTCTCTGCTTTCTAGCTCTGCATACTCTCCTGTGGACCAGACCCTGCTTTGGGCCTCAACAGATTGACCACTATGTACTGCATTACCAGCCTCCTTTGCCCTCTGCCCTCTAGTTACACTCGGCCAATGGGAGGTGCTAGTAGGAGACTGGGCGACAGAAGGAGAGAGAGGCAGGTGATCTATTTCCCCTACTCCCTCCCTACTGGGCCAGGGTTGTGGCAGTAGCTGTGTGCCCTGAGCTATGGTCACAGTTCCCATGTGGCAGCTCCTATCCCATGGCCCCAACGTTCACATGGGGTCCAATACTGTCTAGGGGTGGAAAAGAACTTCTCACTCTTGTGGGTCCCCGAGTGTGCAAGCATCTCTTACTAGCACCCTTTACTTCCCATTCACCACGGTTGTTGTAAGGGCCAAATGGAATCCTCATAGCAGTTTCCTTGCAAATACCTGCTGAACAATGAAAGGTATATGATGACAGATTTACTGATGAATTCTATCATTTCAAGAATAATTACTCCCCATTACTCTTAAAACCTTCCAAACATTACAACCGGAGGGACCACTTGCAATCTCATTTATGAGGCCAGCATGACCCTGATACCAAAGCCAGATAAGAACACTACAAGAAAAGAAAATTACATTCCAATATCCCTGATGAATATAGATGCAAAAATCCTCAACAAAACACTAGCTTCCAGAATTCAACAGCACATTGAAAGAATCATCCACCATTATCAAGTTTGATTTATCCTTGAGATGTAAGGACAATTCAACATATGCAAATTAATAAATGTGATGCATCATATTAAAACAATGAAGAATAAAAATTGTATGATCATCAACAGATGCAGAAAAAGCAATTGACAAAATTCAACATTCTTTCATAGTAAGAACTCTCAACAAATTAAGTATAAAAAGAATGTAACTCAACATAATAAAGGCAATATATGATGAGCCCACAGGTAATAACATACTCAATGATTAATAACTAAAAACTTTTCCTCTAAGATCAGGAACAAGACAAGTATGTCCACTTTTGCCACCTCTATCAACATAGTACTAGAAGTCCTAGCCAGAGGAATCAGCAAGAAAAATAAATAAAAGTTATTCTATCATAAAGGAAGAAGTAAAGTTATATCTGCTTGCCTATGGCATAATCTTACATATAGAAAGCGATTATGACTCCACCAAAAAACAGAACTAATTAAAACAGTTAAGTTGCAGGATATAAAATCTATATATATAAAATTCTAAGCAACCAAACAGCTAAACAACTCAGTCAACCAGCAGCTATGATGCACACTCACCACAAGAGGGCAGACACTCAATGCAGGAGCTGCCCCCTGGTGGTCAGTGTGCTCCCACAGCTGGTCAATCTCCCACGGTCCCTCCCCCCAGCAGGCCTACCCAATTTGGCCCCATGGCCGGCCAGGCCGAGGGACCCCATCCGTGCACAAATTCATGCACCGGGCCTCTAGTCAATTTATAAAACTCTATTGCATTCCTATACACTAATAATGAACTATCGAAAAGAGAAATTTAGAAAACAATCTTATTTTTTTCATCTTATCCAACCATAAGAAAGAAGGAAATTCTGCCATTTGCTACAATATGGATAAACCTAGAGGACATTATGCTACATGAAACTAGCCAGACAGAGAAAAATACTGTATAACCTCACTTATATGTGGAATTTAAAAAAAAAAAAAAAAAAATCAAGTCAAACTCAGAAACAGAAAGTAGAATGATGGTTACCAAGGGCTGGGGAACAAAGGAGGTGGGCAGAGGCTAATCCAAGGATTATAAGCTTCAGATATAAAGTGCATATTATGCTGTGCACTTGAAATTTGCCAAGACAGTAGACCTTCAGCATTCAAACCACACACACACACACACACACACACACACACACACAGGTAACTGTGAGGTGATGGATGAGCTAATTAACAGGATTGTGGTAACCATTTCGCAAAGTATGTCAAATCATCACATTGAACACTCTAAATAAATACCATTTTATTTGTCAGTTATACCTCATTAAAGCTGAGGGAGAGGAGAAAACAAATGGAGGTCCCCAGAGACTCTGACCAGTGGTCCTTCTGTTGTATAATGCCAGCTTGGAATCTTGCTAGAGAAGGCTCCCCTTCCTGACCTCCTGGGGACCCACCTGAGGTACACAGAGGACTACATGTGCAGCTGGCTGCTGGGAGCAGGGCCGCGTCTGCCGCATGCTCACAGCATTTAAGATTGTGAAAGACACCCTTTAAATAAAATCTAATGATCAGTATTCGCTTTTATGGCGTGGTTTATGCACATATACAGTCCTCGTAACGAGCAGCCTTTGCCAACCAAAGCCTGTTAAGTGCCTAGAGATTTTATTTCAGAGTTAACCCGAGCTCCTCACATGTCTCCACTAATGATGCCCCGTGTGACCTTGAGCCATTGTGTGCCTTATTTTCTCCGTCTGTAAAAAGGCTATGATGACACTAGCTGCTGGATTATGTTGGCAACATGCTTAGAGATCCCCAGATCAAAGGTCCTCTGCCCGGACAAGCAAGATGATGATGGTGCTCGCCATCATTAGTTTGTTGTTATTATTGTTGTTGGAGGTGGCCCTGGTGCAGCCCAGGAAACAGGGCTGCATTCAGCACCCAGGATGAATGACAAGGCAGCTTGGCGCCACAGAGGCCATTGGTACAGAGACCACCCATTTCATCGACACCACAGGATAGCGCCTCGCTGGGCTCCCCTTGGGGTGGGAGGCCTTCTCCTCTCTCAAAATAGGACCATGCCCAGAGCATCTCCCAGAGAGAAATATCTATCTTTGGAAGAGGAGGCCAGGAGCCCTGGGCCATAGCCGGGAAGCTTGAGATTGGAGTCCCAGCTCCACCACCTAGAATCTTGTGGCCTTGAGCTTGAGTCATCATTTCTCAGGACCCGCATTCCCTGATTATAAAATAAGGATGTTTCACTAAAGTGATCTTTTGGTCTCCTAGTTACAGTTACCCTAAAAGTCACAGCATGGGATTCTTCCCGGAGAACATCTTGCCTGACCCATTTCTCCACAGTGTAATGATGGTGCCAGTCACGGCTCTTCCAACAGGGCTGTGGTCCCCTCGCCCACATGCTCGCGGTAATGTTCTAAGTCTGCGATAAGGAAATGAATGTACTGAACTTGTTTCAAAATTTACCGGCAAACTGGAGACTCAGAATTACAAAGTCAAAGTCTGTGTGCCAGTAAACACCTATTGTGGTTTGCAAAGCATGTCCATGCAGGACCACCGAGTGCCTGTATGTGGCCTGGGTGCAAGACGTGCCCCATCTGGCTGGATGAATTTGCAAAGAAACCTCCTGTGCATGCACCCGGCTCTGCGGACACATGGCTTATGGGCAGACTGTACTCTGTGCAAAGAAAATGCATTCCTCTCCCCAGGTACGTACAGCTCTGAGCCAGAGCACGTGTCTTGAGGAGTGGAGCGCGGACTGGATTTACCGTCTCTGTACCAATGGCCTTTGTAGCGCTAAGCTGCCTCATTATACATCCCTTGGCAACCAGGTTTTTGCAGTGTACACACTGCACAGCCATACACGGCAGCTCTGGATCTGTTGATTCCTCAGGGTTCTACAGAGCCCTCTGATGAACCTCAGATGATGATGAAAATCATCCCCCCACCACCCCACCAGCTGATTTTTACTTGCTCTATGTGATACTGGCCATCCATAAAAATTTTTGTTTGAACAAACTGGGACTTTAAAAATTTTGATAACTACTGTGCATATAAAACATAGAAATAAACAAAAGGAGCTTTTGTTTGGAGATATGACAAGGGTCAAATCTGAAAAACATTTTCTTTGGCCACAGTTTAAAGAAATAAGTTGAGTTGCTAAGAACTGTCAATCGCCAAGAACTCAAAATTCTTTATCTTCCCCCACCCTGCTCTTTCTCAAGTGAGTATACTTTCTACCTGGGATCCCTATTCCGATGAAATAGAATAATTAATCCAATTACTCTCAAGTAAACTAAGTCAAAATTAGTGTTTTTAAATAAGTGTGTGTGTGTGTGTGTGTATGTGTGTGAATGTCACCCTGTGTAGTTACCTCACTATCTGCAAATGTCTTGGTCCCATTCTAACCTTTGGTTCCAAATGTAACTCATCTCTGCTGGTCCTTACCTGTGTCCCATGTAAGCAAATATTCTGAGATGCAACCACGCCCTCTTCAGATGCCCGAAAGCATGACCCACATTCCAACCTCTGCCATGGGTCCACACACATTCGGTCAGGGGCACGTGTAGGCCAACCAGCTCTCATTTCTCATTTCTCTCTTGTCTATACTCTCTTCTTCTTCTCCTTCTCCTCCTCTCTCTTCTCCTCTGTACACCAACTCAATGCCCCAGGAACATTCAGATGCCTACTCCTCAATACTCTTAGGCCTGGGGGAAATTGGAATTCTGTCCTTACACCCTTTTCTCCCCAATAGACCTACTATACTATACATTTCTACTCTATGGCAGCCTTTCTCTGATAAACAGAGAACTTACCTGCTCCTTAATGGCTGCCCAGACTACACACTGGCATGCTTGTCATGGGTCCTCTTGACTTCCAGGCAGATTCTCTCATGCCCCCCTGCCAAGACTCATCTTGCAAGATGGAGGGAGACATGAGATGGGACCATTCGCACTCACACCTTAGCCAGTTACATCATCTCCACCTCTCTTCTTCCCTGAGGACCAGAGGTTAGTAGTGAGGGAAGGAAATGGAGGATCACATCTGCTTCTCAAATCTTCCATCTGAACCCTCAGCACCTGAACTTAAAACTGTGCCACATAAGTTTGGAAGTTCCATCATGTCTGGATTGAAAAAGGTCCTCAAGATGTGAGCAAGTGGAAAGTGGAGGGTGTCACAACCCCTAAGTTAATTTGTCACATGTCATCCTGCCACAAACTAGTACTAGTGGACAGAGAGAAGGAGAAGGCAGCCTGAAGGTGGGACAGCCTCTGGGAATGAGGAAACTCAGGAGCAGAGTGAGAGCCACACAATGACACTAGTACTAGAAGCAGGATGGGAAGACTCTGTCAAGATATGTATCAAAAATTCTTTTTTTTTTTAAATGTGCATCCCCTACAGCCCAGCAGTTTCATTTCTAGGGGGTTATCTCAAGGTAACCAGATGAGCTCACAATGATTATCTACAAAAATGTTCCATGCAGAATTGTTTCCAATGGAAAAAAAATCTTGGAAATAATCTACACGTTCAACAATAGGGAACAGATATGCAAGCAACTATGCTTGCAATG
>PVJC01040237.1:0-15884 GCA_004026665.1 Murina feae
ACTCAGTGCTTTCCCCCGACACCCAGCTCCCAGCATTTAGCACACCATTGTGAGGATCAGCTCAGCTGACAGGGTGGCTCTCTCACCACCACAGGGACATCACACAGGCTCACACACACACACACACACACACACACACACACACACGGACAAAACACAGACCAGAAGCCCAGGACACAGGACAGGAGATCCAGTCCTCTGGGCACTGCTGAGTGTCCCATTCACAGTAACCAATGCCGGTGTGTCCCTCATGCCTGCCACCAAATGCCTTTTTTAGTGGTTCCATCTCCCCTATGTCCCTGGGGTCATGCTGGGCAGGAGCACGTGAGCATGAGGTGCCATGTTCACACTTCAGCTCCTGCTCCCTGCAGTTTCTGGATCCCAGATGCTGATCATGGCTTCAGAAGGAAAAGCAAGGCTGAGGCCAGCTCAATGCTCTGCATTGCTTCCCAGGGACCTGGCACACTGACTGCACTAGGGAGCAGGGCCAGAGGCGGACAGAGGCCCTGCTGAGAGAGGTGGTCAGTTATGCTGGGGGCCAAAAGGAGTGCACCCTACTGGCACATTTTTGGTTAAGTCACCCCATAAATAACCCACAACTACATTCACCAAGGAGGGGAGGTTTTGACAGCACAAGTAGCCGAAGAAAACGAGGAAATAGGCCGTATCTGGGCAAAAGAGACACTTTATTTTTTCTTGTGGTTTCTAGAGGCCTCAGGCTGGGCTGGGCTCAGTGTCCTCCTCCGGAACAGGGCTGGGCTCCGTGGCTCTGATTGTGGTAGTCCGTGGCTATGACTCCCAACACGGACAGAAACTCCGAAAACTCGATCTTCTTATCCTTATTCTTGTCCTGGTCCTCAAAGATATGGGCCAAGAAATCTTTGCCCTTTTTCTCCTGTGGAAAAGACAAATTCAGTCCCAAAAGTGTTCTGGGTGGAATAGTTTGGGGAGGAGGCAGAGAGGGCAAGAGAAGCATCTGGGGATGCATAGGTGTAGTAGGTGTGGGTCAGTGGAGGGTATCTTGGGATGAGGAGGACATTAACACTACCCTGCAGTTCACTGAGGGAGATTTCTTGGATCAAATATCAGCATGAAAGAGAGACCTAGTGGTGG
This sequence comes from Murina feae, assembly GCA_004026665.1. Taxonomy (NCBI): domain Eukaryota; kingdom Metazoa; phylum Chordata; class Mammalia; order Chiroptera; family Vespertilionidae; genus Murina; species Murina feae. Next base: position 1,114 of record PVJC01040237.1, read on the forward strand.
TGGGCAGACTAAGCCCAGAGCCTCACTGTTCAATGAGCTGGTGGGTGGGTGGTCTTCAGATCCAGACCTGCTCTCCGCACCCACTTCCAGGACTCTATATACCTACGTTCTACCCAGAAACTAAAGATAGGCCCCACCCCTTGTCTCTTAATTCCTAACCCTCCTCTCCTATCGCTTATTTGCCTTCTGAATCTTCCTTGCACAATGTCCTCTTTTGCTCACCTACTCTCTGTGTCTCCTTGTAACTCTGTTTTTGTAATCAGTTCAGTATATTCTAACAGTCAGACTAAATCAGGTCTATTACTGAGCTTTTTCATTGTAATGAAATGTGTTAAATTTTATCAGCTATTGAATTTCTATCTCCTTCCCTTGGATCTCAGAGAATCTAATGGAAGCTTCTAGAGGAAGAGCCTGAACCTATGGGCTTCAGTCTCCTGGATGTAAAGTGACAAGTGGGAGGGGACTCACTCTTTACGCTCCTATTTGACCACCTGATAACTACGCTTGATCTTCAAACATCTTTACACTTGGCCAGATGTATCATCTCTATCATCCTGATAATAAGTCAGGAAAGTCCTCTAATGCTTTTTTGAAGATGAGAATATTGAGGATTAGAGAAGGAAATAGACTTGTTCAAAGTTCTCCGCCATGCCAGGGCCCAAGCAACCTTGAGAAGTCACCCAGACTCACACAAGCCTTGAGGAAGCCAGGGAAATTCTCCTTCAGCATCTTCAGCAGGCCCTGCTTGTCAATCTTGTCATCAGGTTTGGTGTATTTGTGGAACAGGACGATCAAGTCCATCACGGACTGCTCGACTGGAGTATGGCTCATCTTGGATTTCAAGGAAGCTGCTAGGGAAAAAGATGAGGACCTTTGTTATCCTTCTCCCCAGGTGAGGGTTCCTAAGTCAGGACAATGGGGTGGGAACTGAGGATCCTGGGAAGTGAGGGTCAGCAGGAGCAGGAGGAACTGTATCACCCTAGGAGGTAGGCTGAGATGCTCACAAGGAGGAGAGTGTGAGCAAGGCTGGAGTCTGGGCCTATGCAGGTGTCAGGGCCAGAGGAGATTGAGGAGAAAACCCAAACCCACTGTGGACAGAACCACAGGAGGCAGAAGCAGAGAGGGCAGGGAAACTACTGATGTTTTTTTTTGGGACCTGAACTAAACATTGCATTGGATGACTGCACTCTTCAAGTGCCTCAACACCATCTCCTCCAGTGACAATGTCAAGGTTAGAGTCATGGAAACAAAATAACTTCTTGACTAGTCTGGCCTGACCTGCCCTGGGCTGCTCTGAGGTGCCTATTGTGAACATAAAGCATGCTCTAAATGAAATGGGCCCTGGATGCTCCCAGTAGTGAATGTGAGTAGGATGGTGAGTGTGAGCAGAGATATACAAGCCTGTCCTGAGCTCCCGCAAGTTTACCTGGACCATCCCCTCCTGTTTGAAAAAAGGACTGCTGACCAGTGTTGGCATCATGTTTGAAATAAACAGAAATACCTGTCTCAGTTTTAGGCTATTGGGCGGAATGTGGGGAGATAGGCTCCTTCAGATGACCTTTGTACTTCTCTGCTATCTGGAACCCCAAGGCTCGACCGTATTGAAGTAAAGAGGTCTGACTTCCTAAAGCTGGTACCTCCACGAACAATCTGGATCACAATCAGAGCCATGGGACAGCCCTCACATCTCAGACTTGCCAAAACTCTCAAGAAATGTGTATGGCTCACATGAATGGGCATCTAACAAAAACTACCATTGACTCCTGATCTGATAGAAAGATCATCCCTGTTATGTCCCTAAGTGAATACACCTAACGCCTTCTGTCAACTTGGCCAAGGCCTTAGCTGGGCCCTGTGCACAGAAAGTCACTGGTCATTTCCTCAGCTGGGAACAAGGTCCAATACCTTCGTTTATCAGTCCCTGATCCACGTAGTGGCAGGTTTTCTCACTAGGTGAAGTGAGTGCTCATCCCAGGCCTGGGTTTATGAGAATCTTTGGGAGAGCCAGCCACCCTCCCCAGAGGTTGGGGTGCAAAGTCCATGGCCTGAGAGTCAGATGATTCCAGAGAGAAAAGAAGACAATGAGAAGAGGAAAGTTTATATGCTTAGCTCCCAGCAGAGATGCTTCAAAAGAGTTGTCACAGAAGAGCTAACTGAGTAATGTGAGCATCAGTACAGACATCTAGTTGTAGATAGGCCCTTGGGACCAAGTGGGATCAAGTTGGAAAGACCCATAGAGACAGGCTTGAGACTGGATCCAGGTTCCTGAATCTGCTCCCATCACGGATCTCCCTATTTCTGAACACTGAAGAAGTTGCTGGGCCCTGATGAATCCCTCCCCCCAGGAAAAAAACAGTTAGATGCAGACTTACCAGAGCTGACAACGTGTCAATGAGGAGAAGGACGAGTGTTCTGTGCATCTGGGCAAAGACTGGTCCCTTTATAAGCCTCAGTCTGGCTCCTCCCAGGCACTGGTGGCCCTTGGGCCATGTTCTTTCTCTGCTTCCTGGACCATTTCCTCGCTCAGGTGGATGAGACACAACCAGGAGTGTGTGTGCATCATCTTCCAATAAAATCTTAGGCAACTCCCAAGGGATTGCATATAGAGCATTATTCTGTGGGTAAGGAACCTAGGGCCGCGGTGGGGTAGACAATAGGATGTGTCTTAAAAACACAGGAATTTTGGTAGAGAACACTGGGTTTCTGAACTTAAAGAGGATGGGTCTCTGAAAGGCACCATGGTCTCTGTTTGCACATCACCCAGTTCTTTCACAAGTTTTTTCTAACATCTAACAAAACTCTCTCCAGCATTTTATAAGTCCATAACTACACGACACATCACTTTATCTGTCATGTTGATAATCCTACTAAACCTTTCAAACCTTATGAGATGGTGCTGTTACCCTCATGTTGAGGACAGGGAATTGAGGGAGTAAGAAGTGAGCAAAGTTCCTATGTGCATGAGGCTAATAGACAGCAAGCTCAACGTATGGAGGTTTTGTCAACATATGATTTAAAACCTCCCTCCTTTCCCCACTGGGGTCAGTGCAGGGCCTGTGAGCTCGAAGTCCAGGAGAGGGAGGATGGGTCACCTCACTCCCATGTTCATGTGGGTCCTCACTGAACCCTAGGAGAGAAAGAGTTGGCATGACCCACAGTGACAGGTATTACACAGTGAACTGCATGTCACCTACAGGTGAGGGTAGAGACAAGGTCGGAGCTCTGAGTTCTGGCGTTAGCCCCACACTCTACAACTTCCCTTTGCAGCTCTAGTGTCTTCCACGTCCCACCATAGAAACCGCTGTCTAGACTCAGGGACGGTGACCACCATGCGATGAGCCAGCAGGAAATGGGGCAACTTTGCCTCCCCTCCCATGATGATGCCTTCCTATAAATTCTTCAATGATGTCCCTCCTTCCCTTATGCAAAGCAGTCAGCTGAGGAGTCAGTGGCCCTGTCCTAGGGTCTGGTGTGTCCCAACCTGCTGTGGAAAATCTAGTTCAGGTTCAGGAGACTAGAGCTTGGAGGTTAGGATGAGGCCTGGGGACCTCTGGGGAACGGCCCTGCTGACTCACTGAGGAATCCTTGCTCCTGCTCTCTGCTTCCCTTAGAAGGTCCTCCCATGAGTGAGGGGACTGCTCAGGCACTGGGCACCCTGGGACCAGGCCCACTTCTGAGCCTGGTTCAGGCCTTCACCCCCAATGCACTGGGCTCCCACACCTGGCCCTTCTGTCCCCAGTTATGTCCACATCTGTACTAGCACCAGCCCTCTCTGGTTCACTTATGTAATGTGTTCTCACCGCCACTAAAAGCCTGCTGGGAAGGATACACAGGAACCCTGAGAGCGGGTAACTTGGAGCACAGGAACTGAAATGGCATTCCCACATTCACCCTAGTATAGCTTTTGAAATTTGAACAATGTCAAGATACTTCAAATTTATTTTTAATTTTTATATTTAAGTTTTGCTTTGTTTAGCCTTGGCCTCACTTTCACAGTCTGAACTTTGTATAGTCCTTGGCTTCCGGAATCTAATAATCATTAATCTGTTGCAAGGTGGCTTATTTTTACTATATGCTTATATTCCTTTAATCTTCATTACCATCCAATTTCCCCCATAAAAAGCCAAAAAAGCAATAGATGTTTTCTTTGTATGTTTATGCATGCTCACCAATGGTAAATAGTTATTTTGGCCTGTGTTCTATCTATATTTTTTAATATAGATTAATTACGCAGCAATGTACAACAAACTATAATACACAGTCAGAGAATCTCTTATAATTTTGACTGTCCTGCACATCAATGAATAAAACATTGCCAGCACCCACCTCAGCCAGCTTTCCCTCTTCTCTAAAACCATCATCTGAACTTTTATAATGAGATCCTCTCTCCGTTTTATTTTACCACCTAAGCATACATTCCTGAACACTGCCATTTCCGCAGCTTTCCAATTTTACTTGAAGGGAAACATATTCTATGCGTTCTTCTATGTCTGCATTATTTTTCTCAGTATTACATTTATAAGTTGTATGTTGTCCTGTGTTTGTTCTGCGTTGTACCAGTATACTGTATATATACCTTTATGCATAATTTTTCTATAATTCTTCTTTAGATACAACAAGCTCATCACTTTGTCTTCTTTTTGAATGGTTTCCAGCTTAGGTAACCAGGCATTTTGACCTCTGACCTCCTGTTCCTGTAGGGATCAGCCACCCTGTCTGGTGAGGTATGTGAAAAGGCCCAGGGCAGGCCCTGGTTGTGTCAGTCTTGGTTGTTAAAGAAATAAGTAAGGGATGAGCCCATGTTTCAGGGTCCAAATTAAACAGCTGTTTGTTGTCAGAGACATTAGTGTTTCTGTGACTAACAGCCAAGTCGCACCCCAGCATCTCCCTTACACTCACCTCCACCGGAAAGGCTCTAGGATCTTCCAATCCCTGAACTAAAAGCTCGTTGGCAACAGGAACTACACATCCATGTCAGTCACTTGGAACCATGATGCAAGCATTTACTGTTTATCCTGAGCCTCTCATTCATTCGTCCCAATGGCCTCTGGACCCCAACTGTCCTTGGCTATTTGAAGTTGAGACCTAGACCATTTGTTCAAGGTACAAAATTTAAGGAGAACCCACTGAGCATCAGTCATGCACTGTGCTTTAACATGAACATATGGCAAGAAATTTTTTAAAAAATTTTATCTCCCCTCAATGCCCCCACTTTAGAAGAGAAGACAAAAAGAATAAAATAGAAACTGTGGATGTTGGAGATGTTCAGTGACACAGTCTATAACTGGAGAAAAGAGCGGTAACTTTCTGGGGAAGAGAGGCGGATAGACCAAGGAATTAAAATAAATTCTGCCCAGCTAGTATGGCTCAGTGGTTGAGAATTGACCTATAACCCAAGAGGTCACAGTTAGATACCTGCTCAGGGTACATGCCCTGCTTGCAGGCTTAATCCCCAATGTGGGTCATGAAGGAGGTAGCTGATGAATTATTCTCTCTCCTGATTGATGTTTCTATCTCCCTCTCACTCTCCCTTCCTCTCTGAAAGCAATAAAATATATTTAAATAAATAAATAAATAAAATTGGTTAAATAATTTCCTGGTAGACAGAAAATTTAAAATGCTAATAAGTTTACATTCAGAGACTTAGTTCTCAAAAAACAGATTTGATTCATTAGCTAGCTTTTAGATAAGATTGTAAGAGAGCTCCAGAAAATAGAGAAAAGAAGAAATTAGAATGCTTGCTCATAACCTGGCATCATATTCAGGAGGGTACTCCTAGTTAACTCTCGAGAGATATTTGTTTCAATCAAACATTGCTTACAATGAAAAGAAACACAATCTTATTATTATTTACTACAGGCCCGGTACACAAAAATTCATGTACCCAGGGGCAGGGGGGTCCTTCAGCCGGGCCTGGCCTGTACCCTCTCACAGTCTGTGACCCCTCGGGAGATGTCCCCCTGCTGGCTTAGGCCTGCTCCCTGGGGGATTGGGTTTAAGCTGGCAGTCAGACATCCCTCTGGCAGCCCAGGAGCCCTCGGAGGATGTCCATTGCCAGCAGGGAGCAGGCCTAAGCTGCAGTGGGACATCCTTAGCCCTGCTGAGGAGGTGGGCGAGTTTCCCCCCATCACCTCTGTGTTGGCAGCCCTCAGCCTGGCTTGTATTGAGCAGAGTTCCCCCTGTGGGAACACATTGACCACCAGGGGGCAGCTCCTGCATTGAGCGTCTGCCCCCTGGTGGTCAGTGTGTGTCATAGTGACCAGTTATTCCCAGTTGTTCTGCTATTAGGGTCCATTTGCATGTTACCCTTTTACTATATAGGATTATTAATACTAGAGGCCCGATGCATGAAATTTGTGCAAGGGGCTTGGCCCTCACAGCTGCAGCAGCTCCCTTGACCCTCATAGCCACAGCAGATGCCTCAGCCCTCCCAACCCTGGCTTTGTCTGGAAGGTCATCTAGAAGGATGTCCGGAAGGTAGTTTGGCTGTCTGGTCTAATTAGCTTATTATGCTTTTATTATTACAGATATACTAATTTTCAGAACAGTTTTAGATTCGCTTAATATTTTGGAACAGAGAGTTTATTTTCTATATAACCCTTTCCCACAGTATCCTGTTTATTAACATCTTCATTAGTGTGGAACACCGGATATAATTGATGAACCAATATTGATACATTATTCCGAACTAAAGTCCATGGTTTAAGTAGGGTTCAGTTCCTATTGTGAAATTCTGTGGTTTTTGACAAATGTGTAATGCCACATAGTCATCATCACAGTATCATGCAGAGTAGTTTCATTGCCTTAAAAATCACCAGTGCCCCACCTATTCATCCATCCCCTCCTGTCCTGAATCTTGATGATTACTGATATTTTTATTGTAAATATGGGTTTACTTTTTCTATAGTGTCATATATTTGAAATCACACAGTATGTGGCTGTTTCAGAATAGCTTCCCTCACTCAGCAATATCCTTGTAGTTTCCTCCATGTCTTCTTGTGGCTTGATAGCTCAATTCTTTTTCTTGCTGGATAATATTCCACCGTATGAGTGTAACACAGTGCGATTATTCATTCATCTTTTGAAAGACATCTTGGTTACTTTCAGTTTGGGGCAATTATGAATAAAGTTTCTAAAGTCATTCATTTGGAGGTTTTCATGAAGGTGTAACTCTTCAACTCACTTGGGTAAGTATTTGTTGATGACTGCCTGTGTCCAGGACCAGCAACCCAGGCATGCATTGAGGCATGGCAAGGCCAGCTCTCCCTGTCCCCTTCTGTCAGAAAAGCAGAGACACAGAAGCCTGGCCCAACATCACTCAGTTTCACTGGGCAGTACTGGTGGGATACATGTTCACTCTTGTTTGCAAGGGACATAGGGAAACAAGAACAGGACTCTCAGAATGGCTTAGAGGAGACCAGACACACATGGAGGTACTGGGCACCCTAAACTCCAAGCAAATCTGGGCTCTGTTAGTGCAGAAGAGGGGTTGGGTACTAGGTTGGACATAGTTCGTGTCTGTCCCAATCCTCTCACTTCCAAACTCTTGGCTCTAGACGTGTTCCTGTCCTTCTGATGTCATGTCTGTTCTGTGATGTAGTTTTGCTCACATGTCATGGTCTGGCCTCTTTCCCTGGTTTGCTTGCTTGCACACTAGGTGTTGACATTCATTTAAATGCCACATTTAAGGTATCTCGGTCCACCTCTCCTCCCCAAAGAGTTACTCCTCTCTTCTGGGGTTACACTTTGTGTCACTGTACATCTCCAGCATCCTCAGTTTCTATTTCATTCTTTTTGTCTTTACTTCTAAAGTGCGAGCATTGAGGGGAGATAAATTCTTTAAAAAATTTCTCTCACCATACATTCATTTTAAAGTACAGAGAGTGCTGTTCAGTGGGTTCTTCTTCAATTTTGTACCTTGAACAAATGATCTCGGTCTCCTCTCCTAATAGCCAAGGACAGCTAGGGTCCAAAGTCCATTCGATGAATAAAAGAGAGGCTCAGGATAAACAGTAAATGCTTGCAAGATGGTTCCAAGTGATTGACCTGGATGTGTACCTGATGTTGCCAAAGGACTTTTGGCTCAGGGATTGGAAGACACCTACAGCCATTCTGGTGGAGGTGAGTGTAAGGGAGATACTGGGGTGGGATGCGGCTGTTAGTCACAATAGTTGCAAACACTAATGTCTCTGAGAATAAACAGGGCTGTTTTGAAGTTGGCCCTTGAAACATGGGCTCATGCCACTTTATTCCTTAAACACCCAGGACTTACATAACAAGGGCCTGCCCTGGGCCCTTTCCACATACCTCACCAGACAGAGTGGCTGATCCCCACAGGAATAGGAGGTCAGAGGTCAAAATCCCTGGTCACCTGATCTGGAAACCATACAGAAGGAAAACAAGAAAATTAAGGGCATGTGATATCTAAAGCAGAATTATAGAAAACGATGTGATATTCCTACCAAGATATGTAGTATACAATGATGAACAAACAGTACAACTTATAAATGGATATCCCTTATAAATGTAATACGGAGCAAACTAAGGCAGACATAGAAGAATGTACACAATATGCTCCCCTTGAAGTAAATTTGTTTAAGTGGTAAAATACAAATGAAACAAAGAGAGAGACTTACCATAAAAGTCCAGATGGTGGTTTTGGCAAGAAAGAAAAGGGGCAGTGACTGGTAGGGGTCGTGGCAATATTTTATTCATTGAGCTGGTTGGCAGTCACAGGTGTTAGAGATAATTCATTGGGCTGTACATTGTAATTTATTGTATTTTTCTGTATGATTTATCTATATCAAATAAAGGGTAGAGATAGAACATAAGCCAAAATAATCATTACATTGATGAATATGCATAAAAATAAATTTTAAAAATATATTTAATTTTTAGCTTTTTCGGGGAAGTTGAATAGTAATGAAGATTATGGGAAAACAAGTATATAAGTAAAATAAGTGAGAAACCATGCAACAAATCAATGATGTTTAGGTTCTAGAATCTAAGGACTATACATATTTCAGACTCTGAAAGCAAGGCCAGAATTGAACAAAGCAAAACCTAAATTAAAATGATTAAAAACTAATTTAAAGTATTTTGACATTGTTCAAATTTTAAAAGCTACACCAGTAACAACATGGGCACACTATCTCCATTCCCCTGCCCGAAGGCAGCTTATGCTCCAGGTTTTCTGTGCATCCTTCCTGGGAGGCTTTGATGGGATGAGAAGAAATTAAATGAGTGAAACAGAGAGGCCTGGTGCTGATGCAAATATGGATATAACTGGGGACTGAGGACCAGGCTGAAGCATGGAAACCCAGTGCACTGGGGGCCTGACCTGGGAGCTCAGCAGTGGAACTGGTCTCAGGGTGCCCAATGCCTGAGTAGTCCCTTACTCCATGGGAACATGATCTAAGGGGAACAGAGATCAGGAACAAGGACTCTTCAGTGAATCAGCATGGTACGTCCCCAGAGGTCCCCAGGTTTCATGCTGACCTCTGAGCTCTTGTTTCCTGCACCTGAACTGGATTTTCCACAGCAGGTTAGGACATAGCAGACCTCAGGGCATGAGCCACTGACTCCTAAGAAGACTGTTTTGCATAAGGGAAGGAGAAACATCATTGAAGAATTTATAGGAAGGCATCATCATGGGAGGGTTGGTAACTTTGCCCAATCTCCTGCTGGCTCACTTCATGGTGGGCACCATCCCTGAGTTTAGACAATGGCTTCCTTGGTGGGCCCTGGAGCTACTAAATGAATTTCTAGAATGTGGGGCTAACGTTAGGCCTCAGAACTCTGACCTCATGTCTTCCTTCACCTGCAGATGACATGCTGAGCCACTATTCTCTCTGTGTTTCCTGGTCTGTCACTGTGGCTCATGCCAACTCTTTGCCTTCTACTGCTCCAAAGAAAACTGAACATGAAGATGGGAGTGAGGTGATCCTGTCTTGCTCCCCTGTACTTTGAGTTCATAGGCCCTGCAGTGACCCCAGAGGTCTAGTAGTGGGGTTAGGAGTGAGGATTTGAATCAGGCTCTTTTAGGATCACATCTTGAGCTTGATTCTATTAGCCCTGTACACATAGGAACTTTGTTTACCTCTTAACCCTTAATCCCCCTTCCTCAGCATGAGGGTAACAGCATCATCTCATAAGGTTTTGAAGGTTTAGGAGGAATATTAATAATGACAGGTAAGGTGATGGGTGGTATAGTTATGGACTTATAAACCACTGGAGAGTTTGTTAGATGCCAGAAGAAACTGGTGGAAGGAGTGGGTGATAAGCAAACACAGACCATGCTGCCTTTCAGAGTCTCATCCTCTTTAAGGTCAGAAACCCAGATTTCTGTACCAGAATTCCTGTGCTTTTACGACACATCCCATTGTCTTCCACACCCCTGACCCCAGTGAAGTGAGGACAGAAGAAGGCTCTAGGTGTTTTCCTTTGGGAGTTGCCTGGGATTTTACTGGAACATGGTGAACACACACTCATAGGTGTGTGCCACCCACCTGAGTGAGACAATACTCCAGGAAGTAGACAGATATGACCCAAAGGCTCCCTGTGCCTGGGAGGAGCTAGGTTGAGCCTTATAAAGTCTTTGCCCAGATGCACAACACACTCACCTTCTCCTCAGAGCCTCCTTGTCAGCTTTGGTAAGTCTGTGCCTATCTCTTTGCCAGGGAGGTTCATCAGGGCCCATTGTGTTCCACTTTCTTGCAGCAGGAGGGAAAGCAGTGATGGAAGAGGATTCAGGAGCTTGGGTCCAGATGTAATGGGGCTCTGCCTGTTATGGGGCTCTGCCTGTAATGAGGCTCTGCATGTTACGGGACTGTGCCTGTTATGGGACTTTGCCTGTTATGGGGCTGTGTAACTTCATTCCACTGGGATCCTGAGGATCTCATCTACAAGATGGCTGTACAGATGCTCCCATTGCTCTGCTGTCCCCTGTGTAAGAACTCTGTGGAATCTTCTCTGGTAGGGGCTGAGGAAATGACCCTTCCTCTCTCCTTCTTTTCTCTCTGGACTCACCTAATTCTCATACCACATGTTGGGGAAGACTCACTTTTCACCCCAACCTCTGGGGAGAGTGGGTGTCTCTATCCAAGTCCAGAAGGTTCTCCTGAACCCAAGCCTGGGACTCCTACTAACCTTGCCCTGATGAAAAGATCTGTCAGTACATGGATAAGAAAACCATCAACTAATGTTTTGGACCTTCTCCCCAGCTGAGGGAAAGACAGGTGACTTTCTATGCACAGGGCCCAGCTCTGACATTGGCCAAGTTCACAGAAGGCCTTGGGTAGTTCCACTTAGGGACATAGCAGGAAGGTCCTTTCTCTCTGATGATGAGGAAATGTAGTTTTTTGTAGATGCCCATACATGTGAGCCACACATATTTCTTGAGAGTTTTGGAAAGTCTGGGGTGTGAGGCCTGCACTCTCCTATTTCTCTGCTTGGGGTCCAGACTCTTGGTGAAGCTACCGGCTTTGGGAAGTCACCTCTTTACTTAAATGTGGTGTAGACTTGGGTTTACAGATAGCAGGGAGGTACAAAAGTCATCTGAAGGATTCTATCTCCCCACTTTCAAACCAATAGCCTAAAACTGAGGCAGGTATTTCTGTTTATTTCAAACATGATGCCCACACTGGTCAACAGTTCTTCTTTCCCACTGGTGGGGATGGTCCAGGTAAACTTGTGGGAGCTTAGGACAGGGCTGTATATCTCTGCTCACACTCACCATCCAACTCACTCACTGCTGGGGGCCTCCAGAACTGATTTCATTCAGAGCTTGATTTATGTTTACAATGGACTCCTCAGGGGTCTCATTTCAAGAGCATCCCAGGGCAGGTCAGGCTAGACTAGCCAAGAAGTTTTGTTGTCCCCATGACTCTAACCCTGACATTGACACTGGAGGAGTTGGTGTTGATGCTTTTGAATAGTATTGTCATCCAACTATTGCGTTTGGTTCAGATCCCAACTAAAATGTCAGTCCTTATCTGTGCTATAGACCCCTACCTTCTCTGCTTCTGCCTCTGGTGGTTCTGTCAACAGTGGGCTTCTGTGTTCTCCTCCATATTCTCTGGACCCTGACCTCATGGAGCCAGGCCCCAACCTTGGTCACACTCTCCTCCTTGAGAGCATCTCATCCCACCTCCTAAGGTGATACAGTTCCTTCTGCTCCCACCTGAGCCTCAATACACTGGATGCTCAGATCCCACCCCATTTTTCTGACTTAGGAACCCTCACCTGGGGAGAAGGATAACAAAGATCCCCATCTTTCTCTCTGGAAACTTCCTTGAAAACCAAGAAGAGCCATACTCTAGTTGAGCAGTCCGTGATGGACTTGATCATCCTGTTCCACAAATACACCAAACCTGATAAAAGATAGACAAGCAGGGCCTGCTAAAGATGCTGAAGGAGAATTTCCCTACCTTCCCCAAGGCTTGTGTGAGTCTGGGTGACTTCTCAAGTTTTCTTGGGTCATGGCAGAGGACTTTGGACAAGTCAACCTCCTTCTCTGATTCTCAATATTCTCATCTGCAAAAAGGCCTGAGAAGACTTTCCTGACTTATTGTCAGGATGATATAGATGACACATGTGGCCAAGTGTAAAGGCATTTGTTGATAAAGGGTAGTTATCAGGAGGTCAAATAGGAGAGTAAAGAGTGGGTCCCCTCCCACTTGTCACTCTCCACCCAGGAGACTGAAGCCCATAGGCTCATGCTCTTCCTCTAGAAGCTTCCATTAGGTTCTCTGAGATCCAAGGGAAGGTGATAGAAATCCCATGGCTGATAAAATTTAACATCTTTCATTACAATGAAAAAGCTCAGTCATAGACCTGATTTAGTCTGACAATTGCAATGCACTGAACTGATTACAAAAAGAGAGGCTACCGAGTGACACAGAGAGCAGGTGAGCAAAGGAGGGCCCTGAGCATGGAAGATTGAGGAATGCAAATATGAGACAGGAGAGGAGGGCTAGGAATGAAGAGACAAGGGGTAGGGCCTATCTATTTCTGGATAGAATTAGGTAGATGGGGTCCTGGAAATGGGTGGGGAGAGCAGGTCTGGGTCTAAAGACCTCCCTCCAACCAGCTCATTGATCAGTGAGGCTCTGGGCTGAGTCTGCCCACCACCACTAGGTCTCTCTTTCATGCTGATATTTGGTTCAAGGACTCTCCCTCAGTGACCCACAGGGTAGTGCTTATGTGCCTCTCATCCCCTGATGCCCTCCACTGGCCCATAAGAGCTACACCTGTGTGGACCCAGATGCTTCTCTCCCCCTCTCTTCCTCCTCCTCCTCCTCCTCCTCCTCCTCCTATTCTACTCATTACTCTTTTGGGACTGAATTTGTCTTTTTCCACAAGAAATTGAGCACCTCTCTCAGCAGGGCCTCTGTCTACCTCTGCCCCTGCTCTCAAGTGCAGCCAGCATTTCAGGTTCAAGGGTCAGCAATGCAGAGGATTCTGCTGGCCTCAGCCATGCTATTTCTTCCCCAACCCTGATCAGCATTTTGAGATCCTGGACTGCAGGGAGCAGGAGCCGAGGGAGTGTGAACATGGTGCCTCATGCCCACCCGCTTTGCCCAGCATGACCTCAGGGACAAAGGGGACATGGCACTACTGAAATAGGCACTGGGTGGCAGGCATTGTGGGCACATGGGCACTGGTCACTGTGAACGGGACACTCAGCAGTGCCCAAGGACTGGATCCTTTGTTCAGTGTCCTGGGCTTCTTGGCTGTGTCCTGCCCCTGTGCGTGTGTGTGGTGTGTGTGGGGTGTGTGTGTGTGTGTGTGTGTGTGTGTGTGTGTGTGTTTAGCCTGTGTAGGTGTCCCTGAGAGCCACGCTGTCTGCTGAGCTGATCCTCAAAATGGTTTGCTAAATGTTGGGAGCTCGGTGTCTGGGAAAAGAATACAGCGATGGGTGTTCCAGGCATGAGCAGTAAAGCTAGTGCTGGAGTCCAGAGAGCGTCATGGCAGCAAGTGAATAGAGGGATGAGTGGTCAGGTCATGCTGAGCATCGTAGGTGACACTTCCCCTTATCTGTCAGAGGAAGGGGCATGTCATTACCCTTGTGCTCTTTGAGGTTATAAACTGTGCTAGGGACTAAGGATTTCAGAAACAAGCAGGACACAAGTGCTTCCTCAGAAATCCCTGGCTCTCCCACACATGGGGTCTCTGCATGGTGCCAGAGGCCAGTCAGCACTCACCTGCTCATCCAGGGCCACCTCTAGGCATGTCCCTGCTGCTTCAGTAGCTCCCCTCCTTGAGGGTCCCATCATCCACCTGGGTCATTTCCTACCTCCTACTCACAATCCCCTGCTAACCTCTCAATCAGGCCACATTCTTCAGGGAGAAATTAGGCAACTACCTCCAAAATCTCCTTTGTCCCACCTGCAGGAAACTTGGTGAGTGAGGTATTTGTCCATGTGGTTGACCCCTCCACTGCCTATTCTCACTGTTTCATTAGCATCTCAGTTCTAAGACCATCACCTCCCTCCGCTTCAGGGCTTCCTCTCCTGCTCATCCTCTGCAACTTGTCATCATTTAGGAGATGTCTCAGCTTTTCCCCGCCTACACCTCACTCTCTCACTGATATTATCTGTCCCTCCCTCCCTCCTCATTCCACCTGCTCTCAAACTCAGGGAGACCTGCTTCACTGGACCTTTTCACTTTTCTCCTACAAGAACCCAGCACTGTCTCTCTGCAGCCTGTACCTCATGATCCCTCACATCAACTGCTCTCCACTGACTAGGATCTCTGGTGCTGACTTCCCT
>PVJC01040238.1:0-15888 GCA_004026665.1 Murina feae
TCAGTTTTAAGTACCGAGTCTTTACTCTCTCTTCCACCTTCTTCCCCATGATCTCCTCCTTCTCATGACTTTCCTTCTGGAGAAATATAACTGTCCCATAGTTAATTACCCAATGCTAATTTCAAAGAAATCCGGTGTAATTTAATCATCACTGAGACCCAAAGAGAACAACATCTTATAGCTTGCCAGGGCCCAAGGAATTCATTCCCTTGATTATTTTATAGTGTTTCAAATTTCCTCCAAGAAGAGAATATAGTCTGTTTTTTCCTGTTCACTGGTGTTTAGTCTTTTTTGTTTTAAATTGGATTTATAATTCTTTATAAAAAGCCATCTTCCATCTTTCTTATCCTCATTCCAAGTATGCACTACTTACAACATCTCAGCCAGTTAGAGAGAAACGGATTTCAAAGATTAAAAAACATAACCCTCTCATTTTACAAACAAGGAATTTGATATTCAAGGAAGTCAAATGACTTCATCAAGTCACTCAAAGTCACAACTCTTACTTTTCTTCTGGGGTCCATTGAAATAATTAATCTTATTTTCTTTTTTTAAAAATATATTTTTATTGATCTCAACAGAGGAAGAGAGAGGGAGAGATCGAAACATCAATGATGAGAATCATTGGTTGGCTGCCTCCTGCATGACCCCTGGGCCGCAACCAGGGCATGTATTCTGACCGGGAATTGAGCTGTGACTTCTTGGTTCATAGGGTCGATCCTCAACCACTGAGCCACACCAGACTAATCTTATTTTCTTAATTCCACTATCCATCCCGGTTCAGATTCCCAAATGACATATTTAACGTAAATGAATGTGTGTAATTATTAGTTTAATGGACTTTAAACTCCCTAATGAAACATATACAAAATATCTGCTCACCTTCCCACTGGGAAAAACAACTGTGAAATGGTGGCCATTAATACAGAAGTTACTTTTTAAAACTCCTTAGGGCCAAAGTGACTTTCCAATCTGCAACACTCACTAGCTCTGCCACAATTCCATATAGAATGACAAGCTACTACCACTGGTTCTTAAAACAGAGTGTCAGAATTAGTCTTTTGCCTCAGTCAATACCTATTTTCTCAGTTCTATAGCAATTTCATAAAAATATGGGGTATTTGTAAGGTTTATAGGCTACATTGAGGAAAATGAAAAAATATTATTTTTTCCAAAGGTATAGCCCTTCAGAGGCTAACAATTGAAGAGCACTATATGGAGATGGCTGTGAAAGGGGATTGAACTATGGTTGGCTGGAAATGCAATACTTTGGCCCAAAGTTGAAAAACTGCTGGCTGTCATGTGGAAGTAGCCTGGCTCCAACTGTGGATCATTTAAAACTATAAAACTTTTTCTTCAATAATACCAGCAAGACTCATTAGTCCCTCCAAAAGTCTCAACTAGTCCATTTTCTACACACAATATTTCACTGGAGAGCTGAACAGATATATTTTAAGAAATGAAAGCACTTCTTTTCCTCAGAAGATTATTAAATATGATAGCATACTCAAAAATGTAACAGCTACTCCCATTTGTTCATTCATTTATTAACTATTTATTGTCTATTCTGGGCTGCACTCTGTTCTTGGTGTTGTGGAACAATTTATAGCGGTAAACTAGATAATGTTCTTGCTCTCATTTGAATCCATTTGTCTTGCAACTGGACAGAAAACTCCCCTACCCCACTTTGGGCAGGAGTCCTTACTATAAAGCTAACCTCAAAAGAGAAGTAATGTAAGAATACTCTAGTTTTTATCCTAATGTGGAATATAGTTTCCAATCTCTACATTAATATAGTCACTGATCTTTCTCCTTTGACTGTAAATTTGGCTGACAATTAGCTTCTCCTTATTTGGAATTCTAATGCACGATTGCCCCTACAGAGCTCATTAGGACTCTCGCTCAAGTTACATGTATTCTGCTTCATAGTTGGCATATTTTCTAACACTGCAAGTATGCCTTATTAAGCAGAATTTTCCAGAATGAGGCAGACACTCATTCCTTCCTCATTTTTATAAGAGAAAAAGAGGATACTACTGAATTCCAAAAACATAGGCTTTCAGCAGTTTATACGAATATAAAGCCAGCCTATACCAGTGACCATCATTTCTGACTTTTATAACAAACACACTATGAAATACTTAGAAAGTTTTCTTCCTCAACAGTATACATTTAAATCAACTGTGTTCACTAAAAACCTAACAATGTCTTTTATAAGCATGATTATTGATTTATTGTTTAATGAAAATAAGCAATTTATATAAAATTAGAGACAGACAAAATTAATCTATGGTGATAGAAATCAGACTAATGGTTGCCTATGGGTCATGGGAGTGGACTAAAAAGAGACGTCAGGGCCCTAACCGGTTTGGTTCAGTGGATAGAGTGTCGGCCTGCGGACTGAAGGATCCTGGGTTTGGTTCCAGTCAAGGGCATGTACCTGGGTTGCGGGCACATCCCCATTGGGGAGTGTGCAGGAGGCAGCTGGTCGATGTTTCTCTCTCATCGATGTTTCTAACTCTCTATGCCTCTCCCTTCCTCTCTGTAAAAAATCAATAAAATATATTTTTTAAAATAAAATAAAAAGAGACAGGGAACTTTCAGAGATGATGAAAATATTTTATATCTTTATCGGGGTGTTGGACAAATGGGTGCATATATTTATCAAACTCATTGACTAGTTCAATTAATACCTGTATGTTTTACTCTATGTAAATTTTACCTCAATTAAAAATATAATAGAGAATTTAATATTTAAAGGGAAAATTGTAATTAAAATTACTTTTTAAGGAATAATAAATTTAGAAGTTCAAGAAAGGTTCAGGAAGAGTTTCCTAAAGTAGAAGCCAATGAGAGATTTGGCCCAGCCAGTATGGCTCAGTGGTTGAATGTCGACCTATGGATCAGATGGTCACAGTTTGATTCCCGGTCAGGGCACATGCCTGGGTTGTGGGCTCAATTCCCAGTGTAGGGCATGCTGAAAGCAGATGATCAATGATTCTCTCTCATCATTGATGTTTCTATCTATCTCCCCCTCTCCTTTCCTCTCTGAAATCAATAAAAAATATCTAATCTAATAAAAGAGTAATATGCTGCCCTAACTGGTTTGGCTCAGTGGATAGAGTGTCGGCCTGCAGACTGAAGGGTCCCAGGTTTGATTCCAGTCAAGGGCATGTACCTTGGTTGCAGGCACATCCCCAGTAGGGAGTGTGCAGGAGGCAGCTGATCGATGTTTCTCTCTCATCGATGTTTCTGACTCTCTATCCCTCTCCCTTCCTCTCTGTGAAAAATCAATAAAATATATATACATATATTTAAAATAATAAATAAATAAATAAAAGAGTAATATGCTAATTGTGTCACTCCACCACATCCCAAGCCATGCCCACCAGCCAATCAGAGTTACTCTATGCAAATTAACCCAACCAAGATGGTGGCCAGCAGCCACAGAGCTAGAGCAAAAAGGAGGCTTCATTGCCCCAGCGATGGAAGAAGCTGCCTGCCTAGGCAGGCTGTGGCCTCTGCTCAAGGCAACAAAGTTTCAATTATAGAAGATAAATAAACCCCAGACACATGCTTCCTGCCAGCCTCACTGGGAGTCTGGGTCGCTGGGGGCCATGGCCAGCCTGCAAAAAGCCATCAGCCCCTCACTAAGGCTGGCCAGGCACCCCAGCAGGGACCTCTACCCAGAAGGGGGTGTGGCCAGTCTGAAAATGGACTTCAGCCCCTCACCCATGCTGGCCAGGCACCCCAGCAGGATCCCCACCCTGATCCTGGACACCCTTCAGGGCAAACCAGCTGGCCCCCACCCATGCACCAGGCCCCTATCCTATATAATAAAAGGGTAATATGCAAACTGACCCTAACAGCAGAACAACTGGGAATTACTGGTCATTATGACACACACTGACCACCAGGGAGCAGATGTTCAATGCAGGAGCTGCCTCTGGTGGTCAGTGCACTCCCACAGGGGGAGCTCTGCTCAGCCACAAGCCAGGCTGATGGCTACCAGTACAGCGGTGGTGGTGGGAGCCTCTCCTGCCTCCTAAGCAGCACTAAGGATATCCAACTGCAGCTTAGGCCTGCTCCCCGCTGGTAAGTGGACATCCCCCAAGGGCTCCCAGGCTGCCAGAGGGATGTCTGACTGCCAGCTTAGGCCAGATCACTCAGAAAGAGGGCCTAAGCCAGCAGGTGGACATCTCCAGAGGGATCCCAGACTGCAAGAGGGCACAGGCCAGGCTGAGGGACCACCCTCTCCCCCTCCCCCCCACCGAGTGCACAAATTTTTGTGCACTGAGCCTCTAGTTTTTAAATAAAAGATTTGAAGAACAATCATGAATAAGAAAATGAAGGAGGAGATAAAGGCTGTATCAGGTGTGGCTTAGGTGAGGAACACTGATAAAAATGGCTAAAAGGTACACAAGAGCCAAGTTATGCAGGGTATTACACATGCATGCTCTACAAGCAATATGAAGATGGGTTAAAGGAGTCCAGGTCAGCAGGTCTGTATAAACCCTTCAAATGGCTATTTCCTAATCCAGGTGAGAAACTGAGAATTCAGCTAAAGCAACAGCAACAGGCAAAGAGACATGGAGACAAGGGACAGATATAGAAGTCATTATGAAGGATAATATAACATGGCATGGCTCAGTGGTTGAGTGTCATCCTATGAACCAGGAGATCTCGGTTCGATTCCCAGTCAGGGCCCATGCCTGGGCTGTGGGCTCAGTCCCCAGTGTGGGCTGTATAGGAGGTAGCTGATCAATGATTCTCTCTCAACATTGATGTTTCTATCTCTCTCTTTATCTCTCTCTCTCTCTCTCTCTCTCTCTCTCTCTCTCTCTCTCTCTCTCTCTTTCTCTCTGTTCCTCTCTGAAATCAAAATAATATGTATTTTGGAAAAAATAATAGCATTTGACAGAATTTGGTGATTTATGAAGGAGAAGGTGAGGAATCAGAAGGAGTGAAGGTGGGAGGGGAGAAAGTTGAGCTCTCTCTGCCCATCATATTTTAGGTGCCTAGAAGATACCTAAGGAAAGCTTTCCAATAGGTTCCTGTATATATGTAGGGTGACAATATCTACAGATTTGCCCAGGACAGTTGTTGTTCATGATTGTTGCCCCAGAGAAAATTATTAATACCACTGCCTTTCATTTCCCTACCAAATAGTTCAGTTTTGTCAATAAATTAAATGGTCACCCTGGTTATATGGGACAGGGTTTTAGGCCATTTGTATTCAGTTTAGAGATAAGATTTTTGGTATCATCAGTATACAGGTAGTAGGTAAATCAAAGTTAAAGATTTTACTTTTTTACTTTTGGCCTTTTTTTCCTTATTGATTAAGGCATTACATATGTGTCCTTATCCCTCATTGCCCTCCACCCCCCAACACACACACTCATGCCCTAACCCCACTGGTGTCTGTGTCCATTGGTTAGGCCTATATACATACATAAAAGTCCTTTGGTTGATCTCTCCCTCTTACCCCAACCCTCCCCTACCTTCCCTCTGAGGTTTGATGGTCTGATCGATGTCTCTCTGTCTCTGGATCTGTTTTTGTTCAGTAATCGAACTAGAGACATACCAACACCAAGAGAAAGATGAAGAGGGCCCTCAAAAGAAGATAATAGCAAAAAGTATTTAGAGAGAAAAGCATCTGAAAAATAATATTATTTTGGAGACCAAGGAAAGATTTATTCAAGTAATCTTCTCCAGCTCTTCATGGGAGAAGTGTTTTCCACTGTACTTAGGGAGTTCCAGGGTCCATTAAAGAACCTTATATGTAGAAATTACTCAGTAGATATTTGATGATTAACTAGTGGAAAGATGCAATTTCTCTTCTTCAATGGCAAATATTCTTATAGAAGCCTGGTTTCAAAGATGTGAAATTCTTTGAACATAAAGCTTTAGTTTGAGGGGCTCTGGTAAAAATTAATTCTCCTTTTCTGAAATAGAGTGCAAATTATAGCTCTAACAGCATTATATTCTCTATGTGATTCTTCCTTGCTTCAAATGATATACAGGGAGGTATGTCATTGTCCATAATTCTCTCAAATACTGTCTTCTTTTAGCTTTTACTACTCTGTATCATCTTGTGAGTATAGAGATTTCAATTTTGTAAGTATTACCCTTCCTATTGTTTATATGTGCCTAACAAATGGAATTATTTCCCTCTATAATTCTGATGTATTTTCCACCACTTCTGCTGCATCTTGCCAAAAAACAGGAACAGCAACCAAAATCTCCTACTATAAAGATGCTAATCTCTTGCCAAAGATTTAGAAGTTAACTGTTTTCTGTCCATTCATAAATATAAAGCATGCTTAGAGATTGGCAAAAAAGAAAAAAAAAAAGTAAAGTGATACAGCTAATTAAAATTTTTTTTCCTAACTCTCAAAAATGAAAATACAAAGTTTTACTAGACAAGGTTAATATACACAAACCTAAACACTCCCATTAACAATACTACATAAATCTAAGATTCGGGCCCAGCTGATGTTGCTCAGTGGTTGAGCGCCAACCAATGAACCAGGAGGTCATGATTCAATTCCCGATCGGGACATATGCCCAGGGTGCCGGCTCCATTCCCAGGGTGGAGTATGCAGAGAGGAGCCAATCAATGATTCTCTCTCACCTCTCTCTCTCTCTCTCTCTCTCTCTCTCTCTCTCTCTCTCTCTCTCTCCTCTCTCTCTCTCTCCCTCTCCTTTCCTTTCTGAAATCAATAAAAATATATATCTTTAAATAAAAATAAATAAATAAATATATGATTTGGGAGCTTATCATAATTCAGAATGTAAATTGGTATTGCTCAATCTAAAGTAACATTTGCCTACAATCAATAGATTATCCATGCTGATAGCATCCAAAAAAGGAAAAGAAAAAAAAGGGACAGGTTACCTACTATTAACATGAAACAATGGGCACAGTGCCTGGCCAATCTGTGGCATTGAAACTGCTATACATTAAATTTAAAGAAAAGTCGTTTTTTTTTCCTTTTTGGAAGATGAATGCTTCTAAAAATAATGAGAAGAATATGATTGGTATACCAGATTTATATGAATGATTCAGACTAAATAACATGACTGGTGCCATACTTGTAAGGAGCAAGCAGCTGTGAGCCCAAAGCACTGAAGAGAGAACCTATCCATACCCATTTGTCTGAATTACTACATGACCACCACAATGTGCATACCTCTCCCCCTTTTTATTTAAATCCTCACCCTAGGATATTTTTCCACTGATTTTTAAAGAGGGGGAAAGACAGAGAGAAACAGCGATGTGAGAAAAACACATCAATTAGCTGTCTCCTGCATGTGGCCTGACCAGAGCATGGGCCAGGGAGAAGCCCGCAACCAAAGTACATGACCTGGACCGGAATTGAACCTGATACCCTTCAGTCTGCAGGCCTAAGCTCTATCCACTGAGCCAAACCAGCTAGGGCATACCTTCTCTTTTGTATCAATTTTGACTGGCTTTAATATAGAGTTTGTGTCTAGAGTCTACTGCATGTGTGATGTCTTTTGCTAGGCTCAATATAATATTATCTAACTTTGGTCCACTTCACATCCACATAATAGACTGACTTTCATGATGGACAGATTTCAGTAACCTTGTCATATGAAAGTGGTCAAAATGGAATACAAAGTAAAGAAAGGTATTTGGCCCATTCTGTAGCAAATCTTGAACACTAATTGAAGCAATCTGGATTACATATATCTAACGGGTAATAGTTAAAATAATTCTATCTTTTAACCAGTAGCCTAATATTATGTATGGTTGAAGAAAGTTCATTTGGCATTCTTGAAAATAGATCAGAAAAAAAACTAAAGTAGGAAGAGCAATCTAGATGATGACAGTAATTCTAGGACAAGATTTGGGGAAACATGGTATGTAGGTAATTTAATTTATTCTGCAGGTATACTTGTAACTTATTTTAATAGTTATTGATATTTACCAGATTCACACTATTTTTTCCTTCCATTTGTGTTAATGAAACTAGACAAAGTACTAACACTTACCCTATCACTGGGTAGAAGTAAGAAAAACAGGAAAAAGGAAAATATTAAATTGTTTAAGTACTAAATTAACCATATTCAAATATGGAAGTAATGAAGTTATTTTTTATTAGAAAACTAGGGGCCCAGTGCACCAATTCATGCACCTTGAAAGGAGTTGGCCTGTGAGGCTGCTGTGGGGCACAGGGGTGGGTCTCAGCCCATCCTCTGTGCCCTTCCCAGCCCCTCCTGCCATGGCCCCCAGTTCTCTGTCTCCTGGCAGCCCTGCTCCCGCCACCACTGCTCCCATGCGCTGATGGCTGATGACACTGGCCCTGCTTGCACCTGCTGACAGTGCAGAGCAATTGGGGCAGGCACCTGCAGGGGGTGCAAGTGGGACCAGCACCGCCAGTGGGTGCAAGCAGTGGCTCTGGCGCCAACAGTGGGTGGGAAGAGGGCCATTACTGGCACCGGGTGCAAGCAGTGACTCTGGCACTGGCAGCGGGAGGAAACAAGGTCATCGCTGGCATTGGGTGCAAGAGGCAGCTGCTGGCCCCAATCGCCCCCCAGGAGCAGTGGAAGGTGGAGAAGCCCTGGGGGGCAATCAGGGCTGGCAGCCACTGCTTACACCTACTGATGGTGCCGAGTGATCAAGGCCCGTGCTGGACACCGGCAGTGAGTGTGAGCGGGGCCAGCACCAGCAGCAGGTGCAAGCGCTGGGCAGGACCGCAGTGCATGGAAGCAAAGAATTTTCAGTAACCACCAGAGGCTCGCCCAATGATAGTGACTGGCACCCTGCCTTGGTCTGGCGCCCACACTCATCTGCTCCATCATCCCACAGCAACAGACATCTGCCATGTACTGTGCTTTGCTGCTTGTTGCCTACCTCCGCCATGTTCCACACATGCACCCTGGTGGTCAGCGCACATCATAGTGACTGGTTGTTCAGTTGTTCAGTTGTTCCACCATTCGGTCTATTTGCATATTAGGATTTTATATAGAGAGATTGGTAGGAATGTGGTTTGTGAACTGAATTTCAGTACAAAACAAAGTCCCAGACACATCTGAGATGCAATTGTAAATTATAAACATGTTATATTTCTTTTAAAATAATTTCAGTTCTACTAGTGAGGCAGATGCTCCAGAGAAATCAATGTTGTCATTAGTCATCCCTGCTCTTTAGGGACCATAGCATATACCTCATAGTTTTGAATTTAAAAATTAACTATTTCAAGAAATCTGTTACTGTTGTTTTCATGGAACATTATTTAATTTTAAAAATTGAGAGTATTCTTTCTGTATACAATGGGTAGCTTCAGAAGGGAAAATATGAAATGAACTCAAGACTATAGCAAAGGTCATACAGCCTGTAGTACCATCACATCAGTAAGGTTACAGATTTCCTCATCCTCAGTCAGTGGGATTGGAATAAAGTTCTTCTAGAAGTTTGTTATTATTTATACAAACAATATTTAAGTACCTACTATCCTTGATCAAAAACTTTGATAAAGAAATAAGAACTGGGAATGGGGGGAGGGGCGGGAATTGGATTTCAGATAGTATCACCCAATGCTCTAAGTTAGAAGTAAATGAATTAATAAGAACAGGACTCATATCAGGATAGATTATTCAAAACAAAACAAATATAAGGAACAACAGAACATTCAGGGCCACCACATTTCACAATTGCAGGATTCAATGTCACATCCTGGTGTATACATATGACACCCACTCTAGTTGTGCAGTGTCTTTGCCTTGTGCTATGAAACTAATTTTCATAACATATATTTTGACTCCAAAAATAGATATAATCAGCTGGGCTTTGACTAATCAGAATCTTCCTGGGTGTACCTGATTGCAACTCATTGATATTTAAGGAAGAAGAAATTTCAACATAGGATCAAGTGCCCTGTAAGTAAATTGACTTGACTTAGGACAATTTCATTTACAAAAAAAATGAGTTCATTTAATAATCCTTATGAAACAAAAGGGAAAGCATCTTCCTCAGAAAACTTCTCCTCAAAGCCAAAAAGAAACTTAGGAAAAAGTATCTCTTCCCAAAATACATTATAGCTTTTAGTTCATTTCTATTCGAGACAGCATAGAAGTCAAAATGAACAATTCAGCTAAGTATATTCACCCCATCAAACAAATCTGCAAGTCTTAGTAGCTAATCTAGGAGTATCAAGTGAATCTTATTCCTGTATTTTAAGAATAGTAAAAGACTTTTCTTATTGGTTAAATCTATATAAAAACATCCTATATAAGAAAAGCTTACTTGCTAAGTGTCCAGTTGTCCAGTCATCTATTCAACCAATCAAAGCATAATATGCTAATGATATGCTAAGCCTGCTCAACTGCTCACTATGATGTGCACTGACCACTAGGGGGCCGATGCTTGGACCAGTAGGTTAGCTTGCTGCTGGGGTCCGGCCAATCAGGACTGAGCAAGACAAGCCAAATATGCCCTGAAGCTTTCCCACAGTCCCTCCCTGCCCGATTGTGCACTGGTGGGGTCCCTTGGCCTGGCCTGTGCCTTCTCGCAATCCAGGACCCCTCGGGGGATGTTGGAGCACTGGTTTTGGCCGGGTCCCACAGGCCAGGCCAAGGGATCCCACTGGCACACAAATTCATACACTGAGCCCTGGTTATACCATAATTGGCCTTTATACTAGTGGTACACATTATCTAGTGATACACATAAGCATAAAGTCATAAAGTAAGCATGAGCAAATTGTTGACTCCTTTTCTTTATATTATTGTGTTGGAAAAATTATATTTATAAGGAATCTCTGAAAATTCTGTTTCCAGATCATAGTGTCTCTTAGTCTAGTGGAAATGAAGTGGTATGTGACAGCAATGCAAATATCATAGAACTGGTTTTTTGTTTTTTTGTTGTTTTTTTGTGGGACCTAAAGGTGTTTTTTTTTTTTTGGTTTGTCTGTTTCATTTTGTTTTTTGCAATAGCCTCTCAATACTGCAATAGTGATTGCCCTCATAAATTAAAAGCTTAGTGCTCTATATAAAAAAAAAAAAAACCTACATAAGACCCTGGAAAGCTGTTTAGAACAAAATATTTTAAATAGTTTTAGAGTATGGTATGTATATATAGAAGAATTGGGTTTTTTAATGATCTAAACATGACTGAATAATATTATAAAAACTAAAAGTCAAAAATAGTGCTAAGACATAAAGCAGCATTATAACAGTATTTACACTAAGAATATATCTGTATTCTGACTGAGCATTTGGTTCAGAAGAGTCTGCATAATTAATCATATCTGTGCTTATATATTCAACACTAAAATTTTAAAAATACCTCATTGAAGAATACCAACAGAAGCCCTTCAAATTTTTAAAGTGAAGGATTTGAAAAGAACTTATAGCAAAGTAATGAAAGTGGTTAAAGTTTAAGAGATAGGATTGAAGAATAAATATTAAACAATTTTATATTATTTAAAACTAAAGAAGAGGCAGGAGGTGATTTAACAGTGACCTCTAAAACATGAAGACTTATTATAAAAGAAGTGAATCTCCATCTCTGTTATTGACAGAATAAAAGAAAATATTGAAAGATAAGTCAACCATTATTTGCTGGTGCAATGCTGTGATACAGTCTGTCATAAGCTTGGAAAAAAACACATTGTGTTCATGTTATATAATAAAAAAGAATTTAGTAAAATAAAAATCAGTACCAAAGTAGAGAGGCAAGCTCCCCTACATAGTCCCTTCTAACCTCAATTTACATTGTGCATTCACTTTTGCCTCTAGGAAAGGAGATAATAGCTATACCCTTTGCTCTCACATCCTTATATCATTAAACAGAACACCTTAGCAAAATATCCCCCAACATTATCACAATCACCAATCCATTTTTCACCTGGTAAAATGTATTAAAGCACAGAAGAATGAGACAAACAAGTCATTAGAGAAATAACCAAATATGTGTCTGCAGTACATAAAAGTTGAACATTGGATGAATGATGGAAAATAGAATGTCACTGAAGTTAGTCCAAACAGAGTTTAAATTCCATCTCAGCCATTTACTGAATGAATAATCTGTACTCAAGATTTCTTTCATTCATTCAATCAACAAATATTTCTTAAGCACCTACAAGGTGCTCAGGTCCCCATGGAAATCAGTAAGCAAAATATAACTCCTGTCCTAATAGAGCATATATTCCACTAGAGAGAAAAAAATGTGTAGGTGCCATTGTAGGAATTTTGGACTTTAGTCTAAGAGTGTTTTTAATAGAAAAGGGACATTATGTAACAAACATTTTGAAAAGATTACTATAGATTCTTTGTGGAGAAACAGCTTCAGGAGGGCATATGTGAAAGTGGCCAAATTAGATAAAAGACTAATGCAGTAATTCAGGCAAGAGATTAGGGTGGTTCAGACCAGGGTGTTTGAAGGGGATATGGTGAGAAGTGCTCTGAGTCTATAAATACGGTGAATGTACAGTCAGTAGGATTTATTGATAAATTGAAGTTGAGAGAGAAAAAGTCAAATACACTCCCAAGATTTTATTCCAGAGCAACCACAAATATAGAATTTCCATTGACTGAGTTGGGAAAAGCTGTGGGTTGAGTGGTTGTGGGGGGAAGACAAGGCACTCAGTTTTTAACAAATGTTTTCAGAGCCTATGAGAACACAAGGTGTGATGTCAAGAAAGCAATTAGATGAACTTCATGTCTCTAAACTTCATTCCACTTATCTATAAAATTGGGTAATAATTGTGTGAGAATCAGAGATAGCTTACATAAAGCACCTGTCACATAGTACTCAATAGAATGAATGGTAATCATCACTACTAGCCAACAAAACTACACTAATTTCAGGAAGGGAGACTAAGATCAAAAGGCAAGGAACTCCTACCATTTGCAACAGCATGGATGGGCCTAGAGAGCATTATGCTAAGCAAAAGCAGTCAATCAGAGAAAGATAAATATCGCATGATCTCACTGGTATGTGGAATCAAATGAACATAAACTAACAAACAAAAACAGATCCAGAGACAGAGAAGCATCAATCAGACTATCAAACCTCAGAGGGAAGGTAGGGGAGGGTGGAGGTAAAGGGGAGAGATCAATCAAAGGACTTGTATGCATGCATATAAGCCTAACCAATGGACACAGACACCAGGGGGGTGAGGGCATGATGGGGGGTGGAGGGCAATGGGAGGATAAGGACATATATGTAATACCTTAATTAATAAGGAAAATAGAAAATAAAAAAGGCAAGGGACAGTTAGTTATGGTCCCAATCATGCTTTGAAATAATCATAAAATCTCAAAGGCATACAACCAGAAACATTTATTTCATTGGCTGTCAGCTGATTTAGGCTGAACTAGGCTGGGCTCACTCATGTGTCTGCTGCCAGCTGGAAGTTCAATTGATTTAGGCTGGTGTCAGTTGAGAGTGGCTCTGTTCTACATGGCTTTCAACTTCCTCCTGAGACTAGTATCTTTGTCCCATAGTGATAAGAGATGGGAAAGAGAGACATACTAGATAGTTAAGAAAAGTAACTTCATTATAATTTACCACTTGGTTTCATACCTAGACCAGTGTGAAGCAACCTTAACAGTCCATCCCTAAACCCCGATGGTCAGTTCAAAACTCCCAATGCTCTACTGCCTCCTAGTGACAGGGATACATCCTGGAGACACATACTCAAGGGCCATCTTGCTCAAAACCCAATTTAATAGGTAGTCACAGATATTCATGTTATCAGCAATCTGACCACAGCAGTACAAGATATTTCCCACTTTAAATACAGGTAAAAGATGCATCACTTATTGCTATAACAACACGCATGGCCAATCTTTTCTGAACAACCAAAATATTTCTATCCATTGGTCATCATGACTAGGATTTAGGTCAAATCCCAAAACTGATCAGTTAGCTCTTACTTTATGAGTCACATTTATTCTTAACCTTATCCAGATTTCTTCAAATTCTGGGCTGATGATATATTACAGAGCAGGCATTAAGACTTGGTCTATGGAGAGAACCAAGATGGTGGCATAAGGCATATACCTGAATGTGCAGCCTCCCACAACCACATTAAAACATACAACTATAAAGCTAAATGCGATCCTCCAGAACCAAGGGAGGGGAAGCTTTACAACTAGAAGGCAAGAGAAGGAGTGCATTGAGACTGAGTAGCAGTTCCCAGCACCAAAACAGAGAGGTACGGACTCGTGCAGAATTGTGGCAGTGCAGGCAAATGGTGGCGGTGGCTGCACCTGGTTCTGCAGCTTGGAAGGGGTTTACATGCTCCGAGGTCGCACTGAATGTGTTGCGGGTGGTCTGCAGTGGGGTGGAAGATGACAGTGGTGTTCTAGCAGAGATGTTCTCAGCGATCACTGATGTGGAGCTCTGAGACTCGCGGACTCAGGGGCACGCAGACGCCAGGGCATAGAGACGCCAAAACGGGGAAAAGCCGCGGAGCTGGCTAAGGGGCAGCCATCACTGGTTGCTCCACCCTGGTGATTCTGAGACCCCGCCCCACCCAATTTACAACCCCACCCAAGCTCTGCACCTGTCTGCCTGCAGCCTAACCTAACAGACTGCAACTGGGACAGATATCTCCAAAAATTCCAACCCCCAAACAATGAGGATAAAGGCCTGCAGGTCATTTCCTTTCAGTGACACAAACAGCAATCAAGACTTAACTACAACAAGACTGTGCACCCATCCCTCAAAGGCATACACCAAGAGTGTCTACTCCAGGTGAATGGGGAGGCTGAATCACTGAGCCCTATAGGACATCTAGCACAGAAAGCCACTCTATCAACACAGGGGAGAAGCCAAAATGCGGAGACAAAGAAACAGAACACAAATGACAGAAATGTAGGAAAGCAAACAACTGGATATAGATTTCAAAAGCACAGTTATAAAGCTACTCAAGAATCTTCTACGAACCTCTGAGGAACTAAGTGAGACCTTCAAGGATCTTAATGAGAATACCAAAAAAATGGAAAAGGACCAATCAGAAATTAAGCATACACTGACTGAAATAAAAAATAATATACAGAGATCCAACAGCACATTAGAGGATTGCAAGAACCAAGTCAAAAATATGAAATACGAGGAAGCAAAAAACACCCAACCAGAAAAGCAAAAAGAAAAAAGAATCCAAAAATATGAAGATAATGTAAGGAGCCTCTGGGACAACTTCAAACGTACCAACATCAGAATTATAGGGGTGCCAGAAGAAGAGAGAGAGCAAGATACTGAAAGCCTATTTGAAGAAATAATGACAGAAAACTTCCCCCACCTGGTGAAAGAAGTGGACTTACAAGTCCAGGAAGCAGAGAGAATCCCAAACAGAAGGAATCCAAGGAGGACCACACCAAGACATATCATAATTAAAATGTCAAGGGCAAAAGATAAGGAGAGAATCTTAAAAGCAGCAAGAGAAAAGCGGTTGGTTACCTACAAGGGAGTACCCATACGACTGTCAGCTAATTTCTCAACAGAAACCATGCAGGTCAGAAGGGAGTGGCAAGAAATATTCAAAGTGATGAATAGCAAGAACCTTCAACCAAGATTACTCTACCCAGCAAAGCTATCATGTAAAATTGATGGTCAAATAAAGAGCTTCACAGACAAGAAAAAGCTGGAGGAGTTCATCACCACCAAACCAGGATTGCTTGAAATGCTGAAGGGCATTCTTTAAGAAGAGGAGGAAGAAGAAAAAGGTAAAAATAAAAATTATGAACAACAAGATGACAACAAATACATATCTATCAACTAGTGAATATAACAATTAAATCAATAGAAATATCTGATGAACAGAATATACTGGTGAATAGAATAGAAGTAAAGGCATGGAAGGGGAGTGGACTGATGATTCTCAGGGGTAAGGGGGTGTGAGGGATGTGGGA
>PVJC01040239.1:0-15887 GCA_004026665.1 Murina feae
ATCTATTTGGACAACTTAGGGTATTTCCGGAGAAACTTCATCTCATTCACCTAGCCACTTACTTTAACTTGTGGAGTCGAGGGCACTTTTGATTTTGGACCAACATCATTGAGGAAGCTGGCCCACAGTTCATCCTCCTTCTTTTTTCTTGCAGCCTCGGATCTGGTGCCGTCTTCTTGCTCTGCAGCTGTGTCTTCCTCTTCATTGCTGCTTCCTCCAGATTCCCCACTGACATCCTCCTCTTCCTCTTCTAATGAGAGGCCACCTTGTTTTCTCTTCCTAATCACCAACATTACAAGGAAAAAGAAAGAGAAGACATGCTAAATGATTTCAGTTATCCCTTCCTCAATTCCAAACATAATGTTGCAAACTCAAGAAAACATTTAAATCTGGGACTACTAAGATGCACACTGAGGAAGCATAGAAGAGATACACTGAGATTTTGTGGAAGAAAAAAAGAATTGAGCTCTTAGCTTCCTCTAAACCACTTGAAATCAAAATACCAGTGTTGTACTTCTAAGTCAGGACCCGCTATTTTCACGAAGAAACACCCTAAATCACCTCACAGAATCAATCTATCTAGCAAGAGTATTCCAAGAACATATACAGCAGATTTTTTTGACTTTTTGGTAACATATTTGGAGAATATGCTTTATTCAGGAGCGCCTCAAATTTATTTGCACTATTTATATTCCTATAATTCCCCAGGGACAGGATCCATATTTCTTCCCATTTTCTGAAGATATGAAAGCTGGAATACAAAACATTTCAAAGACAAAGAAACTGGATCCAAAACTCATGCAAGTAAATTGATTTTAACTTCAAATGAATTTAATACCTAAAATTCCTTTTTCCCTTTTTATAAACTATAATTTGCTTTTTGCTTCAATGCCCAGAGAGACTGAAACACCAATCAAAGAGAGTAAAAGACTTCTATGGAAGATTCTCTTACGTGAGTTAAATAACCCAACAGTATTTTCATAATTTTTGGAGAGAGTGTATTCAGTACCAGGTCTATGGAAGGTAATTTGCTAATATCTATAAATAACTTTTATTGCATATAACCTTTGATTAAACAATTCTACTTCTACAGACCTGATTTACAGATATACTTTCACATTTATATGAAGATATATATAAAAAATATTCACTGCAGTCTTGTTTGTTGTAGTAAAGATGAGGTACAAATTAAATATGTCTCAATAAGAGAATCCTTAAAGTAAGGTTTATTCCATACAGTGAAATATTATGCAGCCACTGAAAAGAATAAAATGTAGCTAGATATATTTCCATGGTATCATCTTCAAGATGTAAAATAATGAAACTAAGAAATGATATGCAGAGTATGCCATTTGTTATTTTGTTAAAGAGAGTAGGAAATATATACATGCACACTTGCACATGCACAGAATATCTCTGAGAGCAAAGTTCTTCTGAGGCATAGCAACAAGGGCTATAAAGGGGGTACACATTTTTGTAGTAACTAAGTTTTTCATTTTAACTGTGTACATATTACCTATTAAATTTTTTAAATTAATACTCAAAAAAAGTTTTAATCCTGAAATGTCACCAAATGTTTCCCTCAACGGTAAGAAACGCTAGCAGCAACTCCAATCCCAGCATTCGGGGTGGCAGTGACAATAGCCCTGACTTCTAAGGGCTCTGTGGGCAGCATTACCTGGCAGGAATGCTCTGAGCCTTTCTTTTTTTCCCTTTGGTTTTCTGTATTTGCTCTTCACCATCCACTTCATCTTCCTTCACTAATTCATTTACATCATCTTCACTATACTCTCCACCTGAAATCACATAATAGAGTGGTCAGACAGGAATAAAGGTTTTCACATCAAGTTGAGACATTTGCATTAAGAAAAAAGTCTAGTACTTTCCTATATTCTTCACCTAACTAAAATATTTACTTCCTTAGAGAAAGCTTCCCTGACCCTGGAGACTAGGCTAGGTTCCCGGATTCTATGCTTCCATGGCAGTATATATTTTCCTCCATAACTCATGCCACTTATATTTAATGTTTACAATTTCTGCTCAACTCTACACACCATGAGGATATGGATCCTGTTTTGTCTTTATAGATTTTTTTCTGAATAAATGAATGAATAGAAATTCCAATTCTACCTACTGTACTTTTCAAAGAAGAACTTGATGTTCCCACTTTATCTTGGATACAATTCAAAAGTGAGCAAGTAATGTCTTGTCAATAACGAACGTTTAGAAATAAGTCTAAAGACTTCCAGTTAGACATAGCAGAAAGAACAAACATATCTATTCCCCATCCTCAGACACTGACATTCAGGCATCCCCAATGAGAGTGTTGCTTTGATGCCCAGACTGACCACACTATGGGCACCAGTCAATAAATTCTGCTCATACAGATACTCAACTAGTTTTTTTACTTCACAGAAACTTTTTGTTGTTGTTGTTGTTGTTAATCCTCACCAGAGGGTATTTTTCCACTGATCTTTTTAGAGAGTGGAAGAGAGGGAGAAAGACAGACAGAAACATCGATGTGAGAGAAACACATCGACTGGTTGCCTCATGCATGCACCTGGACCAGGGCCGGGGCTGGGGAGGAGCCTGCAACCGAGGTACGTGCCCTTGACCCGAATCAAAACTGGGACCCTTTGGGCTGCAGGCCAATGCTCTACCCATTGAATCAAACCCGCTATGGCACTTCATATAAACTTTTATTTGAAGCATAACACATGTATGAAAAAACACACAAATCTAATGTATACTTCAATAAAATTATGTGAAGTGAACACACATAAAACCAGGACCCAATTCAAGAAGCTGAACATGATGATCCGAATTCCATAAGGCCCCTTGGGTCCTCTTCCAGTCACTAGTCACTGGGCCCATCCCAAAGGCAACCACTATCCTCACTTCCAATACCTCAGATTAGTGTGGTGTGTTTTTGAGCATTAAAGAAACAGAAGCCTACATACAGTATGTGCTCTTTTGTGTCTGGCTGCTTTCACCCAACATTCTGTTTGTGCCAGTCATCCTTATCACTGCATGTAGACGTAGTTAATTCATTCTCACTCCAAAATAGTATTTCATTGTATGACTAAACCACAACGCACTTATCCATTCTTCTGTTGATAGACATTTAGGTTGTTTCCAGTTTGAAACCCTTAGAAATAGTGCTGTTCTGAATATTCCTTACATCTAATCAGCTTTTAAATATCTCACTCACAATGAACCAACCACTTCAGGATGCCTCCAATATGAAAGGCAATACTGAAAACAAGCAGAAAGAAATTTAGAAGAAACAGAAAAGAAAAACACCCAAAAGATACAACTTTCTTTTTTAAAAAAGCCTTTATAATTAATATCCTCAAAGAGACATCCATGAAATAAAAATGATTTTAAAATATTTTTTTCAAAAAACTAAAACAAAACTCATGAAAACTACAAATATGATAGCAGAGATTAGAAAAAGAGAAGATGTTGAGAAGAAGCCAGCTATGTGATAATCTGGAGAACAATTGAGGCTGAGGAAACAGTAAATATAAGGGTTCTAAAATGGAAACAAGTTTGGTATCTTGACACCAAGTAGTAGGTAAAAGTGTTTCATGAAGAGAGGAACACATAACCAGGTTAAGATGGCAGTCTGAACACACAAATGTTATTTTGATTCCTCCTGACACCCCAGTAAAATCACTACAGCAAAGGATTTTTAAAAGACATAAACCTACAATGGTGGGTATTTAATTGCATTGTATTTGTTTATATTTGCAAAAGGCAACAGTAAAAGGATAAACAAAAAAACTAATGAAAATATCCATCTATATGGGTTAGGACAGAACAGGGTGGAGTAGGCAGGGGCAGAAACTAGAGTTATCCATGTTTATCTTTCTACAGAATTTTGAACATTCTCTTAAGAACAATTTAAATAAATAAATATAACTATTGTCCAAACAATAACATAACCCACAAAAAAGGGATTCCAAGGAGTTAGAAACATAGTATTTTGATTGTGAATCCTTAGCAAGAGGCAGTGTAAAGATGAGTTCTACTCCTTGTAGCTACATTAATGTTGGTATTGTGAATTATTTCCTTTATATATTAGGTGAAAGCAAATAATGACTTATGTTAATCACGTTAGGAATCTAGATGCTGAGAATAAGAGAAATGACGCACAATTATAAAATCAAAGAATTTAAGAGAGAAAACACAAATGTTAAAACAGAATTTAAAGTATCAATATGAACTCTCATTTTAAGATAAATATTTTCTAGTTTGTTTATTCAAATGGCACAGAAAAAATATACTAGTAGCAATGATAATCTCTTTAAGGTTCAGATCTCATTCTTTGATATGTTTCGTCACCAAAAGTGCTCTCTGAAAAGAAAAACCCAAGCCAATTTCAGGTCTAAGAGAAAAAAGAAAAACAAACACAATGTGAAACTGGGTCGTTTTGCTGTACCAGAAAGCAAGGAATGGGTCACTTTAAAAGATTTTAAGATCCAGCTTGAAAGAAGTCCTAGTGGCCAAAAGTGGTAACATGAGCATTAAAAGGAATAACTATTGGTAGATTAAAAGACATGTAATGATAAAAATCTGTGAACCTGCCTAGCTTTCGTGGTTCAGTGGTTGACCATTGACCTATGAACGAGGTCATAGTTAGATTCCCAGCCAGGGCACATGCTGTGGGCTCAATCCCCAGTAGGGGTCATTCAGCTGATTGATGATTCTCTTTCATCACTGATGTTTCTTTCTCTCTTCCTCTCTGTAATCAATAAAACCTTTTCAAAATCTGTGAGCCCTTTATGATATTCAAAAATAATAAAAATAATTTGTACCATTTTAGGGTACTATTAAAATAACTCCCCATTTTGCCCTGGCAGGGTGGCCCAGTGTGTTGGAGCATCATCCTGCATATCAAAAGGCTGAAGACTCGCTCTGACCAGTTTGGCTCAGTGGATGGAGCGTCGGTCTGTGGACTCAAGGGTCCCATGTTCAATTCTGGTCAAGGGCATGTACCTTAGTTGCAGGCACATTCACAGTGGGGAGTGTGCAGGAGGTGGCTGATCGATGTTCCTCTCTCATCGATGTTTCTGACTCTCTATCCCTCTCTCTTCCTCTCTGTGAAAAATCAATAAAATGTATTTTCTAAAAAAAAAGTTGAAGGCTTGGAGAAAACCAAGATGGCAGCGTAGGTAAACACCTGGAATTGCTGCCTTGCACAACCATTTCAAAACCACAATGAAAAGAAAAAACAGACACCATCCAGACCCACCTGAAGGCTGGCTGAGTGGAAATTCTACAACTAGAAAGAGACTGAGACTCAGGGGTGCGGAAGTAAAGTGCAGAGGTACAGAGGCGCAAGGAAAGGAATCGTGTAAAGGGCTGGAGACTGAGAACGTGGTTCTCTTTTTCATTCCAGCGGGAGTCACAAGCTCCCGAAGACTCTGAACTCTAGTTCCGGGCGAGTTTCTGGGGACCCAGACTCATACAGGGAGAAGCTGGACTGTCTGGCACCGTCTGGCACCAGGAGGATCTCCAGAGCAGCTTTCTCTCGGTGGTGCCGAAGGACACTGAGACCCGGTGCCTCTTAGGGCTGGGCTGAGAATCAGCCATAGCTGTTTGCTACGCCCTGTTGATTCCCTGAGACCCTGCCCCACCCAAGCTGCACACAGAGGCTTTTGCATATAAAAGGCTGGGTAGTCTCAGGCAGAAGCTAAAATAGCATCTCCTTAGAGATCCAAGAGCCAGTGTACCCAGTGGTCAGAGAGGGACCACCCAGATTACAACTCCTCAGATCCAAAAGGGACACACTCAGGAGGCAGACTCAATGAGCACCAAAGCCCCACTGAAGCAAGTCTTGCCCCATAAGGGTGTCTTCAGCACAGAAGTTCTCCCACCATAGACATAGCTGATTCTCGCAGCCAAGTGGCCTAGAGGTCAATTCCTCCCAGTGGTACCAGCAACAATCATGGCTTAGCTACAACAAGATTGTGCAAAAGTCTACAAAGCGATGCACCAAGAATGTCCACCTCACGTAACTGGGGAGGCTGAGCCACTGGGCCTTATAGGACACCTAGCACAGAAAGCCACTCTATCAACGCAGGGAAGCAGCCAAAATGTGGAGACAAAGAAACAGATCACAAAAGACAGAAATGGAGGAAAGCAAATGACTTGATATAGAATTCAAAACCATTGTTATAAGGTTTTTCAAGAATTTTCTAGAGACCACCAATAAATTTAATGAAACCCTCAAGGATATGAAAAAGGACCAGCTAGAAATTAAGCATACACTAACTGAAATAAAAAATAACATACAGAGATCCAATAGCAGACTAGAGAATCGCAAGAACCAAGTCAAAGATATGAAATATGAAGAAGTAAAAAACATCCAACCAGAAAAGAAAGAAAGAATTCAAAAATATGAAGATAGTGTAAGGAGCCTCTGGGATAACTTCAAGCGTACCAACATCAGAATTATAGGGGTACCAGAAGAAGAGAGAGAGCAAGATATTGAAAACCTATTTGAAGAAATAATGACAGAAAACTTCTCCAACCTGCTTAAAGAAATGGACTTACAAGTCCAGGAAGTGCAGAAAACCCCAAACAAAAGGAATCCAAGGAGGACCACACCAAGACACATCAAATTAAAATGCCAAGGGCAAAAGACAAGGAATCTTAAAAGCAGCAAGAGAAAAGCAGTCAGTTACCTACAAGGGAGTACCCATACGACTGTCAGCTGATTTCTCAACAGAAACTTTGCAGGCCAGAAGGGAGTGGCAAGAAATAGTCAAAGTGACGAATAGCAAGAACCTAGAACCAAGATTACTTTACCCAGCAAAGCTATCATTCAGAATTGAAGGTCAGATAAAGAGCTTCACAGACAAGAAAAAGCTAAAGGAATTCATCACCACCAAACCAGTATTATATGAAATGCTGAAAGGTATCCTTTG
This sequence comes from Murina feae, assembly GCA_004026665.1. Taxonomy (NCBI): domain Eukaryota; kingdom Metazoa; phylum Chordata; class Mammalia; order Chiroptera; family Vespertilionidae; genus Murina; species Murina feae. The sequence goes on from PVJC01040239.1 coordinate 6,936, forward strand.
AGAAGAGGAAGAAGAAAAAGGAAAGTAAAAATTATGAACAACAAATACATTATCTATCAACAAGTGAACCTAAAAATCAAGTGAATAAAAAAATCAGATGAGCCTTAACCGGTTTGGCTCTGTGGATAGAGTGTCGGCCTACGGACTGAAGGGTCCCGGGTTCGATTCCGGCCAAGGGCATGTACCTTGGTTGCAGGCACATCCCCAGTGGTGGGTGTGCAGGAGGCAGCTGATTGATGTTTCTCTCCCATCGATGTTTCTAACTCTCTGTCCCTCTCCTTCCTCTCTATAAAAAATCAATAAAATATATTTTAAAATAGAAAAAAAATCTGATGAACAGAATAAACTGGTGAATAGAATAGAATCAGGGGCATAGAACGGGAGTGGATTGACAATTCTCAGGGGGAAAGGGGTGTTGGGGGTGCAGGAAGAGACTGGACAAAAATCGTACACCTATGGATGAGGACGGGGTGGGGGGTAAGGGCAGAGGGTTGGGTGGGAACTGGGAGGAGGGGAACTATGGGGGGGGGGGGAGAGGAACAACTGTAATAATATGAACAACAATATAAAAAAGTTACTTAGGGAAAAACCAACAGTAAAAAATAAAATAAAATGAAGGCTCAATCCCCAGTTGGCAAAATTGGACATCAATAATAAATGTACAAAAACCACAGAATTAGAAAAACAGCATTATACCTCGTTGATTCCCATAGTTGGGACTACTGAATCAAGATGATGAGAGTTTGATCCCTCTATATGTAAACCTTCTTGGAACTGAAAGCATTCTCTGTGGCAGTTTGCCTAATGGTTAAAACTTAAACTGTGTGTGGGTTTTGTTTTGTTAACATTACTTGATAATCCTTGCCTAAATTACTACTATTCTTAGAGAAGTGCTCGATCCCCAGTGTGGGGAGTGCAGGAGGCAGCCAATCAATGATTCTCTCTCATCACTGATGTTTCTATCTCTCTCTCCCTTTCCCTTCCTCTCTGAAATCAATAAAAATATATAAAAATATATATATTTTTTAAAATTCAAACAATTCAATACTAAAACCACAAATAATCCAATCTTAAAAATGGGCAGAGGACCTATATAAACACTTCTCCAAAGAGGATATAAGATGGCCAACAGACATATGAAAAGATGCTCAACATCATTAATCATCAGAGAAATGCAAATTAAAACCACAATGAGCTATCTCCTCATACCTGTCAGATGACTAGCATCAATAAATCAACAAACAACAAGTGTTGATGAGGAGGAGAAAAGGGAACCCTTCTGCGGTTGGTGGGAACGAAGATTGGTGCAGCCACTATGGAACACAATATGGAGGGTCCTCAAAAAATTAAAAATGGAACTGCTTTCCCTGGCCAATTGGCTCACTTGGTTGGGCATTGTCCTGTGCACCAAAAGATTGCTGGATTCGAGTCAGGGCACATGCTCTGGTTTGGGGCTTGATCCCTGGTAGGGGGCAGGAGGCAGCTCACTGATGTTTTGCTCTCACAATGATGTTTCTCTCTCTCTCTTCCTGCTTCTTTCTCTAAAAAATAAATAAAAACAATAAATAAATAGGCTTATTTTTGCCTTAAGCAAAATGCCCCCTTGGAAATAGCCCCTTTCAGACCCTTCCTCCTAAATCGGGCCACCCTCAAGATAGCACATAACCTCAATTATCCTGTAATCCAATCTCCAGTTTCCCCTTGTTTTCCCCCACTTTCAGTAATCTTCCTTAGGATTCCTCCTTAATCTTTTTTGAAATATATTTTTATTGATTTGAGGGAAAGGAGGAGGGAAAGATAAAAACATCAGTAATGACAGTCATTGATCAGCTGCCTCCTACATGCCCTACACTGGGAATCGAGCCCGAAACCCAGGCATATGCCCTTAACCAGAATCAAATGAATAATGACCTCCTGGTTCATAGGTCAAAGCTCAACCACTGAACCACCCCTGCCAGGCCCTCCTTAATCTTAAATACATAAAACAAACTGCAAACTGCTATTTTCTGGAGCATTTGAAATTTTGCTATCTGACACACATCATCAGTTTGGCTCAAATAAACTTTTTTTAAAAATATTTTTATTGATTTCAGAGAGGAAGGGAGAGGGAGAGAGAGACAAACTTCAATGATGAGAGAGAATCATTGATAGGCTGCCTCCTGCATGCCCTCTGCTGGAGATTGAGCCCGCAACCTGGGAATGAGCCCTTGACTGGAATCCAACCGGGGACCCTTCAGTCCACAGGCCCACGCTATAGCCACTGAGCCAAACCAGCTGGGGCTCAAATAAACTCTTATAAAAATTCTCTACAGGTTTGGGTATTTCTTATATCAACAAACTGAATACTGATCTAACCAAAACTGGACATAAGAACAATGGCAAACTGGAGAGTTGGTCAGGACCTGAGCTGGAAGAGTGTCTGTGGAGTGGGAGGAATGAGACTGGGGAAGATTGACAGGAATGAGGGATGCTGGGAACTGTTTGGTTTCAAATGAAACCTTTTTAAAAATATATATTTTTTATTGATTTTTTTACAGAGAGGGAGGGAGAGGGATAGTTAGAAACATCGATGAGAGAGAAACATCGATCATCTGCCTCCTGCATACCTCCTACTGGGGATGTGCCCGCAACCAAGGTGCATGCCCTTGACCGGAATCGAACCCGGGACCTTTCAGTCTGCAGGCCGACACTCTATCCACTGAGCCAAACCGGTTAGGGCATCAAACGAAGCCTTTTTGATTAAAATGAAAACTAGTTTTCAAATGATCACTCTGGCCATTACTGTAAAGACCAAAATTTGTGGACAAGATTGGAATCGGGGAAAGTATGATGAACCCTCACGAAGGATCCTGATAGTTCAGTAGCAGTGAGATTGGTAAGGGAGTGGTCAGAAACGTATTTTCCACGTAGACACAGCAGAACTTACTGACAGGCTGGACCAAAAGTGAGCAATAAGGATGACTCCACTCCTAGGGGGTTTTGTTTGCTTTCTACCAAAGCGATTATATGGATACTTTTAAAAAATGTATTTTTACTGATGTTTTATAGAGAGGAAGGGAGAGCGATTAGAGAGTTAGAAACATCGCTCAGCTGCCTCCTGCACACCCCCTACTAAGGATGTGCGCGCAACCAAGGCATATGCCCTTGACCGGAATCGAACCCGGGACCCGGAATCGAACCCAGGCCGACGCTCTATCCACTGAGCCAAACCGGTCAGGGCTGTATGGATACTTTTAATGAGAAGGGAAAGTCTGGGGAAGGCGCGGTAAGTTTGTTTGGGTGATGATTTATTTTGGCCCCGCTCAGTTTGAGGTCCCTACACAAATCCATACACAAAAAGAGTTCTGAGGCCCTGGCCGGTGTGCCCAATGGTTAGTGTTGGCCGGCACCTGGACGCTTCGCGGGCTCCATTCCCGGTCAAGGGCAGGTACCTCGGTTGCGGGTTCGCTCCCTGCAACGGCCCGGACAGGGCTCAAGGAGGCAATCAATCGATCTCTGTCTCTCTCTCTGAAAAACAATGGAAAACATATTTTCAGGTGCGAACTAACAAAAAATTCTGACAAGGGAGCAATGGGCATATAAGTTGCAAGCAGGCAAAAAGCGTCATTGTGTGAACTTTTCACCAACCAAACCCCCTCTGAGGGCAGAAAGTGGGCAGATCTATCTTGGATGTGATGCTGGCTGGCAATAACCTCGGGACGGAATAAAGTAACTTCCAAAGCTCAGACGGTCGGACGACTTCAGCACTGGCATCACCGGGGAGGGAGTGGGGGGCGGATCCCCGCCGGCGCCCCCTTAGGCAGGGCCGAGTTCACGCGACGGTTCCCGCGCTCCCACAGGGGGCTGCGGCCGCGGTCAGGCCGCCGGGAGCGACGGCGCGAGATGTCCTCACGCACACGCCCCGGGCCACAGGGACGGAGCCTCCGGTCAGGGATGCTCGAGACCCGCGACACGGGCCAGCGGGCCCATGAACGCCGAGCCAAGGTCGCCTCACGTGGGTCGCGGGGCGGGGCAAGCCTCTTCAGGAGGAATCGCTTACCCGAAGGCACGTAGTCCTCGTCCTCCTCTGAGGAGGAGAAGTCTTCGGAGTCGAATTCCTCCATATCGCTGCCACGCGGGGCGAGCCAAGCCACAGGACCGCAGCGGCTGACCCCAACGCAAAGCAGTGGGGACAGACCAAAAAGTCGAGGCGGGGGCAGCGGCGGTTGGGGCTAGCCCCCGCTGCGTGTGCACATGCGCAGAGAGTGTACGTAGTAGTAACGCGACACTTCCGGACCAATCCTGTGGCAGTTATCCCAGGACGACCTCCGTGACGAAGCGATGCATACTGGGACTTGTAGTCTTTGGTGCTACATAGCCTCGTTAATTTAGTAAATGTGCTTACACAAAATTACATATCTATGGGAATACAGTTGACCCTCACTATTCACAGGTTGGTATTTTCGTATTCATTTACTTGATAAAATCTATGGTAACCCCCAAATCAAAATTAGCAGTGCTTTCTGGGATTATTTGCAGACATGCACCGACGGTGACAGTTATGATGAGTCCATGCATTTTACCAGCTAAGAATGAGCAAGGCAGACGATCAGATTTTTGGTTCGGCTCTCATACCGTGTAAAAGTGTACTTTTTGCAGTCTATTTAGTGCCACATGGGTTGTTTGTTTGTTTGTTTTGCTCCCGCCATCCCTGCTGTGCTGGCCAGCTGTGAGATCGCTTCTGGCTGAGTGGGGCTCCCCCTGTGGGAGCACTGACCACCAGGGGGCAGCTCCTGGGTTGAGCGTCTGCCCCCTAGTGGTCAATGAGCATCATAGCGACCCGTGGTTCTGGTTGTCCGCTGTAATGGTCGCTTAGGCTTTCATTAGATAAGTGTGTTAGATAAGCTTTGTTCAGAAATGAGTTGTAGAGTTCAATGTTAATGAATCAACAGTAAGATTCTAGTTAATGTTTTTATAAAACTTTAAATGCTTAATCTTTACCTTTTTATTTATTTTTTAAATATATTTTATTGATTTTTTACAGAGAGGAAGGGAGAGGGACAGAGAGTCAGAAACATTGATGAGACAGAAACATCAATCAGCCGCCTCTTGCACACCTCCTACTGGGGATGTGCCTGCAACCAAGGTGCATGTCCTTGGCCGGAATCAAACTTGGGACCCTTCAGTCCGCAGACTGCCACTCTATCCACTGAGCCAAACCAGCTAGGGCTAATCTTTACCTTTTTTCAGGATTTTATTTGCATTATTGTTGTATACAGTATATGTTCAGAGTATTGTATATGTTTACAGTATGTGAATTTTGCATTGTATATTATACTGTTTGTATTATATGTGTACTGTATGTATGTGTGACTGAGGAAGAATTAAACTGTATTGTAGTGCATTACACAAAAATTCTGTAATTGGAATAATCGTTTCATTGTGAAGAAATACAGCAAATAGTCCTAGCCAGCGTTGGCCTATGACTGAAGAGTCCAGGGGTAGATTCCGGTCAAGGGCACATGCCTGGGTTGTGGGCTGGATCCCCAGTTGGGGGTGTGCAGGGGGCAGCCAATCAATGAGTCTCTCTCATCATTGGTATTTCTCTCTCTCTCTCTCCTTCCTCTCTGAAATCAATAAAAAAAATATTAAAACAAACAAAAAACACTCTCTCAAAAAAAAAAACACGAAGAAAAACAGCAAATAATTATTTGTAAGAAAATATTAAGTAAGGTGTCTTTGAATAGAAACACACATAAAACATTGTGTATTGATCAGTTGACAAAAATGTGATCAAAGACTCACAGGAACCCAACTCCATTTTTCCCCCAACAGTGGTTTAGTGTTCACTAATTGAGTGTGTGATGACTTTATAGACATAACTACCAAGAACAATATTCTACAATTCAGACATCATCCACATGAATCTTTCCTTCAAGTTAATCCATATGGAAGTGCAATCATATATGTTTAACATTTAATCAGACTAAATTTTTTGTTTAATTATAATCCAATATGCAAATGAGACATAGACAACTAATATCTTGTTTATTCAGATTTAGGTTTTGTTTTTTGTTTTTCACCTGAAAATTGCTCCTTTTTGATACTCTGTACAGGACTGGATCTGTTATCCAGTCCTAGAGTTACCTAAATCAAGGAATAGCTGAAACACATCTGTGCTTTATGCCCGCAAACATTCAGAAAGCCTAATTGAAACATAATTCACACACCATAAAATTTACCCATTTAAAGTGCACGATTCGTTAGTTTTGGGAGTCACAGACTTATGCAATCATCACCACAATCAATTCTGGAACATTTGCATCTCCCCAAAAAGGAACCTCTTATCCATTAGTCACTTCTCATTTCTCCCCAATCCTCAGCCTCCCGCTAATCCTTTTTTTCTCTATAGATTTGCCTATTCTGGATATAAATGGAATTATATATGCGGTCTTTTGTGACTGTCTTCTTTCTAGGACATATCAAAGACCATTTGTCTTACATACATATGGAATTGCTTGCTTATATAGTACTTGTGATTTATCTTTTGAGGAACTGCCAAACTGTTTCCCAAAGCAGCTGTACCATTTTGTATTCTCACCAGCAGTGTATGAAGGTTCCAATCTCTCCACACTCTTGCCATCACTCGTTTTTATTATAACATCGTAGTGGGTGTGAAGTGGCATTTTCATTGTAGTTTTGACTTCTATTTCCCTGATGACTAATGACGTTAAGCATCTTTTCATGTCTTACTGCCCATGCTATGTTCTTTGAAGAAGTGTCTATTCAGATCCTTTGCCTGAACTGGGCTATTTTACTGTTGTGTTGTAAGTTTTTATAGATTCTAAATATCAGTCCCTTATAAAATACTAGAGGCCCAGTGCACAAAAATTGTGCACTCAGGGGAGGGGGGATTCCTCAGCCTGGCCTGTGTCCTCTCACAGTCTGGGGCCCCTAAGGGGATGTCCACCTGCTAGCTTAGGCCCGCTCCCCAGGGGATTGGGCCTAAGCTGGCAGTCAGACATCTCTCTGGCAGCCCAGGAGCCATAGGAGGATGTCCACTTGCCAGCGGGGAGCAGGCCTAAACTGTAGTCAGACATCCTTAGCGCTGCTGAGGAGGCGGGAGTCTCCTGCCACCACTGCTATGCTGGCAGCCATCAGCCTGGCTTGTGACTGAGCAGAGTTCCCTGTGGGAGGTGGGAGCACACTGATTGCCAGGGACAGCTCCTGCATTGAGCATCTGCTCCCTGGTGGTCAATGTGTCATAGTGATCAGTCATTCCCAGTCGTTCTGCTGTTAGGGTCCATTTGCATATTACCCTTTTATTATATAAGATAGGACTTGAAAATATTTTCTCCAATTCTGTAGTGTCTTTTCACTTTCTTGATGGCATCCTTGGAAGCATGAAAGTTTTACATTTTGATGAAGTTCTGTTTATCTAGTTTTGTCTTTTGTTCCTTGTGCTTTTGGGAGTGCATCTAAAAAGGCTTTGACTGCCCTGACCGGTTTGGCTCAGTGGATAGAGCGTTGGCCTGGGGACTGAGGGGTCCCGGGTTCGGTTCCGGTCGGGGGCATGTGCCTTGGTTGCGGGCACGTGCCCAGTGGGGGGTGTGCAGGAGGCAGCTGATTGCTGTTTCTCTCTCATTGATGTTTCTGGCTCCCTGTCCCTCTCCCTTCCTCTCTGTGAAAAATCAATAAAATATATTTTAAAAAATTATAAAAATAAATAAATAAATAAATAAAAATAAAAAGGCTTTGACTAACCCCAGAACACAAAATTTACTTGTTTTCTTCTAAGAGTTTTATAGTTTTAGTTCTTACATTTAGGTCTATGACCCACTTCAGCAGATCTTTCTTATGGGAAGAATAATAGAAAAAGATATGAAATTAGGATCTAGTATTTGGAAGTTTATCATTCTTACCACACTTCTCCTTGAACAGTGTGAAGGGCTGCAGTAACAAACTGGGATGTAGTTGTTTGCCCCATTACTGGAGTCTGAGTCTGGGGAAAAGGATACATTGGACTTCTCCAGCATCATCCCATTTCTGTCTCCTCTTTAGCTCATTAGCATTCCATACATTAGTTCAAATTCACAACCAAAGTTTCCAACCACATTAAGGATGACCAAGGGAGGAACTATTTTTATTATGTCACATAGTTTAGTAAAGAGATCAAATATTGGTTAGCAGGCCAAATCCAGCTCAAAGACATGTAATGTTTGACCTGAACAGATTTTACATGAATTTAAATTAAGTTGCCAGCACTTTACAAATTGAGAGATTCCAATTTTCCTTAAAATCCCTAGATTTCCAACTTCCCTTGAAAAACTGGAGAGCGTGTCAACACTGGGCTCATATTCTCACAAAGTAGAAATCGCCTGGAATTGAGCAGTGGCGTTAGGCAGGGCTTTCCAGTGGCCACAATACAAATCCCAACTCTCTACAAGCCTCCTGGTTAATTACTACGTTATTCTGGCAATAATTCACAAGGTCCTCTCTGCCAAACTCAGCACCTTTAGCCCTTCACCCGCCATAGTCTCTTTGCACTATCCAATCTTCGGTTATCACCTTTTTGAAAAATTGAAAGTTTTTCCTCTGTTGGGTCCTGGATACATACAATCTTTTTTTGAAATATATTTTTACTAGGGGCCTGGTGCACAAAAATTTGTGCACTTGGGGTGGAGGGAGTCCCTCAGCCCGGCCTGTGCCCTATCACAGTCTGGGACCCCTCAGTGGATGTCCTATGATGGCCCCAGTCTGCCAGGTGCCTTCTGTGTGTGTGTGTGTGTATGTGTGTGTGTCACCACTGGGGACCTGCCCCCAGCCACATCTGAGGCTCGGAGCAGTCCTCCTGTGTGTGTCTACCTGCTGGGGGCCTGCCCCCAGGCACACTGTGGAGGCTTGGAGCAGGCACCCCCTCTATGTTGATCTCTCAGACTCTTGCCCTCCCCTGCATGTTGTTCTCTTTTTTGA
>PVJC01040240.1:0-15860 GCA_004026665.1 Murina feae
TAACTTGTTCAAGAGCAAAAAAAGAAACACTAGAAAACTAATATGGTATCAAACATACAAATGAACACTAAGAAAGTATGAAATAAAATTCTTACTTCAACAATATATGATGTCATGTTATCAATATAAAACATATGTACATATCTATTACAGTTAATGTTTACTTCACATTTTAATTTATGGCTTAATAATTGCATAATTGAAGAGCTAGCATGCTTGGAGCAGTTTTCTTTGGGAGAAAATTGACTGTATTAAAGAACTAAAATCTTTAACCTTGGGAACTAGAAAACTGTAATTTCATGCTGTAATTTTATTTCAGTCAATGTTTGAAATACCTAAGGGTATACTTTTAGCTGGGGCATAGGAATAGAGAGAAAAACAGGATAAATATTGCAATAAAGTCTCATAGGGAGTGGTAAGTGATGAAATATTGCGAACACTTTTAATAGGCAAAACTGATAAAATAAAAACAATGTCAGATGAGGAGGCTTACATGGAATGACTTTGATCTTTTCAGAGATGTGAGAGGTGTATGTTGAAAGTGGTGATTGAATGGAAGGAGGGAAATAATTGAATTTTGTAAAGCAATGATGTGTATCTATGTTTATGCCCTCTAACACCTACCTGCCAATAGTAGAGTGGCCCTGAACAAGACATATTTCTTCTCTCTTTTTCTTGGCATTACTCTCCTTTAATTGGGATTAATTGTTAAGCAGGCATTTTCCATTTGACATGTGGTAGCCTTTGGTAGATTTGTGTTTCCAGCAAACCAACATATACAGCCCCAGAGGAAAAAGAGATCCCCCTTTGCTTGAAAAATCTAGTAGGTGTTCCAAACACACTCTGAGTCTGTGAGTGGTACGAGCCACACATGATCAAAGAGAGATGGAGTGGTGATTCCCCCAAACAAAATCAGGGCACTATTTTCAGAACAAATAATAGATGTGGAACTGACAAAAAACCAAAAAACCAAAAAACAAAAAACATAGCAGATGCTCACTATAGACTCCCTTCTGAAATTTACCAGCTATATGACCTTGGACAAGGGACCCAAGCCTCTGAATTTCAATTCTTCAACTGTATGATGAGGGTTATTATCAGCTTTGCCTAATTGATTATGTCAATAGAGGGTTAAAGAAAGAATGCGAGAGCCCTCTGTAAACAGCCTCTAGTGTAAGGAAGCCATATTATCACCTGTTTGACTTCTCTTGAGCTTCAAACATCTGCTACTTCTGACATTTCCTATTTATTTCAGTTGATGTGTTTTAAAAAATCTTCTTTTTGAATCCATTTAGGACAATATTAAGCCAAATAACAGAAAGCTTGGAGTTCTATAGATTCTATTTGTCACATCACCCTAACCGGGCACATTGTCATTTATCCTCACTCTTTGCTGATTACATGTCAGCCAGTCTTCAATCCATTCCAGGGAGCCCCAGCAATAGACATATCACCTAGGAATACTAATTTATTCTAATTAGCGCGACTCTGCTTTGCTATGGCAGAGCAATAGGCATTTTGCTCAGGACCCTTTTCCCCGCAGCGTGTAACAACTGCATCCCTTCTTTTTGTCTGTCCTGCTGTTTGTACTTAAAATGGCTCTCAAGCTTATATGTTGCTGGAGGCTTTCCTCTTCACAGTACTGTCTCAGGTAAAAGTCGGCCAATTATTACTTCTTTGAAAGGTATTTGATTGTTTTGTTAAAAATAGAAATGATGCCCCCTAGCTGGCTTGGCTCAGTGGATAGAGTGTCGGCCTGCAGACTGAAGGGTCCTGGGTTCGATTCCGGTCAAGGGTGTGCGCCCAGGTTGTGGCTTTGATCCTCAGAAGGGCTGTGCAGGAGGCAGCCGATCAATGATTCTCTCTCATCACTGACGTTTCTGTCTGTCTTTCCCTCTCCCTGTCTCTCTGAGATCAATAAAAATACATTAAAAAAATGAAAATGATATGAGCACATGTAGATCTCAGGACAGTCCTCTTTGACATGTCCTGGATGCACTACATGTCAAGCCCCATGAGCCTCTTTGGACCATTGAATCTTATTATTGTAACTAATTTACAAATGAATAATGCTTTCGTGAAAAATTGATTCTGCATACGTCACTTCACTGAATCCTTATCTAACAACCCTTGGGGGCATTGCATCCCCTTCTACAGATAAGAAAAATGAGGTTCTGCAGACACCTGTTCATCATAGTGTTACACAGTTTGGAAGCTGTAGCTGGACTCAGACATGGATCTAACAGCATCCCACATCCCAGATGAAAGGGCCTGGCGAGGCAAGTCCTGCTGTATTCAGAGCTACTATATTGACTGACATTTTCACTCATGGCAGGTTGTTTTGCTCAAGGACTTGAGCTTTTTGAGGCTTCAGTGGCAGGTGTAGAAAAGGGCATTCACCATGTTCCCCATGCTCCGGGAACTATGAATCAAGCCCTGGTCAGCCCAGGTGGGTCACTCTATCCCTGACAGTCTACTTCTCACACCCATGCAGGTTGCTAAGTCTGGGAATAGATTGTGATGTGTAGTCATTCCTGTGATATAACCTAAGAATATTTAGCAGTTTTATTCAGGTATAATTGGCATAATAAACTGAAACATTTAATTGTACAATTTTATATCTTGCCATATTTAAACATCCATGAAAGCATCACCAAAATCAAGATAAGAATATTCTTCACTCCCAAAGTGTCCTCTGTTCCGTGATAATCACTTGTACTCGCCCTTCATGCACCACTCCTCCTACGCCCAGGCCTCCACTGCTTTACCTTCTGTCACCAGAGATTTGTTTCAAATGTGAGATAATAATTTGGAGATATATCTATGTGTTGCATGTGTCGACACTACATTTGCTTTTATCAATGAATTGCATTTTGATGTACATATATATCACAGATTGTTTCCATTCACTTGTTGATGGGCATTTGGCTTGCTTCCAGTTTTCGGCTATTACAAAGGAAACTGCTGTGGACATTCATATACAAGTCTTTACGTGGACTTAAACTTTCAGTCCTCTTGAGTAAACACCTGGGAGTACAATGGCTAGGTCATAGTGTAGGTACATATTTAATTTTTAAAGGAAACTTCAAACAATTTTCGAACGAGATTATACCATTTACATTCTCACCCATAGTGACTAAAAGTTTCAGTTGCTTAATATTCTTGTCAAAACTTGGTAAAGTCAATTAAAAACATTTTTTAGACAATCTAACAGGTGTTGTGTAATGGTATCTTGAGGTTCTAATTTATGTTTTCCTAAAGACTAATGATGTTGATATTCTTAATTGCCTGTATATCTTCATTTGTGAAGTGTCTAAACAAATCTTTTGCTTATTTCTTTTTAATTTGGTTGTTTGTTGTCTTATTATAGAGTTCTTCATGCATTCTGGATACAAGTCTTTTTTCAGATATGTGATCTGAAAATATTTCCTTTCTTTGACTTGTGTTTTCATTATCTTAATAGTGTCTTTTCAAGAGTAGAAGTTCTGAATTCAATGAACTCCAAGTTATTAATTTTTTCTTTTGTGGGTGATGCTTTAGTCTTATAATTGAGAAAAAATGACCTAATCCAAGGGTATAAAGATTTTTTCTTTGGTTTTCTTCTAGAAGTTTTATAAGTTTAGGCACCATAATTGCATATATAATTCAATTTGAATTCATTTTGCATGATACAAGCTGTGAATTGAGCATCATTTTTTGGATATCCAATGTTTAAGCATCATTTATTGAAAAGACTACCTTTTCTTATCAAATTGTCTTTGCACTCTTTCAAAAATTAATTGGCCATATAGGTATAGATCTACTTCTGGACCTTCTGTTTTGTTGTAGTTACAGACTTTCTCTATGTTTACACCAATACTACATGTCTTGAGTACTGTAGTTTTATGATCAATGTTGAAGTCATGCGGTAACAGTCCACCAGCTTTATTCTTTTTCAAATATATTTTTGGCTATTTTAGGTTTTTGTGAATTTCCTTGTGAATTTGAATAAGCTAGTCAATTCTATTTAAAAAACACTCAAGATTTTTTTTGACAGTTGAGATAAATCTGGATATAATTAACATCTTAGCCATATTGAGTCTTTTTTTATAAATACAGCCTGTCCCTCTATATAGGTCTTTTATTTCTCTCATCTGAGTGATCAATGACAAATATCAGGGATCTGCAGTGACACACGTCAGTAACTATAAGAAATAGGGGAGAGATGTCTAGAGAAAACCCAAAAATCCCTTAAAAGGAAAAAGGTCCATTTTGAACAGTAACACATGCAGAAAAACACATCCAGAGAGACCAAATTATCCTGATATTATCACATAAAACCCTAACCAATTATTTGCTGATCCAGACCTTGGAGAAGTCAGAAATCTCAGCTATTGGTGCAGAGATGCTGGACAATTTGGTGGTGGGAGGGGAAGTCAGAAGCAGCCAGTCACACAGAATTTGCCTCTTCAGATACTAAACCTAAGCAACACTGATGTGGGATAGAGGGGAAGCTTGGACTTGGACTTTAGGTTGGAACTTTGATTACTATTTGAAAATGGACATTTAAATTATTAAAACCTATTTTTGATGACTAAATATGGCAAGAGAAACTTTTACTATCTGAAAGTGGTTTAAAAAAAGAGATACACTTTCAATGCTCTTGAGTAAAAACCAAGATTGTAATCACGACACTATGAGGGAAGTGTATGTTTAACATTTTAAGAAACTGCCAAACTGTTTTCCAAAATAGTTATAATTACGTCAAATTTCTTCTGGCAGTGTACACAAGTCTCTGGTGTCCCATGATCATTCCAATACTTGGTATGGTCAGTATTTTTAATTTTATTCATTCTAATAAATATTTAGTAGTAATTCTTTTAATTTGAATTCTCCTGATAATGAATACTGTTGAGCATTTTCACATTCACTTATTTGCCATCCATATATTGTCTTTAGTAAAATGTCTATTCAAATCTTTTTCTTAATTTTTAATTTGGTGCTTTACTTATTATTGAGTTTTGAAATAAAAAAAAATATTCTGGAGGTAAATTCTTCATCATCTATAAAATACATATTTAAAGTTATTTCGTCCTCACAAAAAAACCTGTGGAAGGGGTAGTATTATACCCCTTGTATGAGAAGAGATGGAGACGCAGAGGAGTAAGTAACGTTCCCGGGTTAAAAGTAGGGAATCTGGGGTTTGCACTTGGAGGCCATTCTTTTGCCATGTCATTACAAAGCATACCTGGAATGAGCATAAAGAGAGGTTTGGAAAATGAGAGCAGAATAAGGAAAAAAGGAATAAAAATATCAGTGAATCTTCAGCCAACCAAAACATCTTTAATGCCAAAAAGATAAATTTTAAAGCTATTTTCTAATATTAGTTGCTATTTCTAATAATACAAAGGTATTATACAAGTATCCCATAGGGAGTTTTCCATGTGCTGTAATGTATGTTATCTCAAATTTTTGGAAATGAAAAACAAATGCAAAAACATCACATTTTATAGAGACTATATAAAAAAAACTATGTCACGTGAAATCTAATATAAATATTAAAACATTTTATTTTATTTATTTATTTTTTAAATATATTTTTATTGATTTTAGAGAGGAAGGGAGAGGGAGAGAGAAAGAGAAATATCAATGATGAGAGAGAATCATTGATTGGCTGCCTCCTGCAGGACCCCTACTGGGGATCGAGCCTGCAACCCAGACATGACCAGAATCAGACCCGGGGCCCTTCAGTCCCCAAGCTGATGCTCTATCCACTGAGAAAAACTGGCTAGGGCTAATATTAAGACATAGCAGTACATTATAAGTACATTAATATTAAGATATAGCAGTACATTCTGGCCCCTACACCTCAAAAATTATATGTTGGCCATTAATCATTTTCACTTTAGTGTCACATTGTAAGTCATGTTTTGTTCCTGTTCTTGGGAGAGGTAGAAATCTCAAGGGAGGCATTTATATTTTCTCCATGTTGAGTTCTTATTGAGCCTAACCATGAAGAAATAGCAAAGAGACTTTTTTTCTTTAATTCCCATATACTAAATTTCATTTTGCAGTTTCCAGTTACAATTTATATCTCAAGACCAAACATTTGAAGTATTTTCTATTAAAATTGAAATGCATTCTGTCTAAAGTGAAGTTCATTGTTCTTATATGAAATTTGGCAACCTTTATTTGAACAGAGTTCAAAGTAAGTAAAATTTGTCAGCCTTTTTGTTGTTGTTAATTTTCCTTGAAAACTCAATTTTCAGTACTGATCCAATAGTAGTATATTTTTTAAAACATATGTTATATGTAAAGGCTTTGACTAATTCTTGCTAGTCCACTTTTGGAAATATCATGTATGACAGAAACCAAATGTTAAAAGTGTAGTCTATTTCTAAAGATCATACAAAATAAAATTATACAGATTAATGTTAAACCAAAGAAAAGAAATTACATCAAGAATTTATATCTACAGGAATTAAATGTAAGGGAATGGTTACACAACAAATGAAAGAATGATAACTCCTAATGAAGTGGTAAAAAAGTCCAGAAATTAGCCATGGAAGGAGGCCTGCCCCAACTACAGAGGGCGGAGAGGGTGATATTGGAACCCAAGTGCTGTAGCCCTGCCCCCTCCAGCCTCCCTACCAACCACAATAGACCATGGAGGTGATACATGGAAGGAGAGAGATACCCTGGCTTCTCCCTGCCTCTCCATTGCCCATAGGCCTCCCATTGCCTGAAGGGAGAGAGAGAAACATTGACCAACTGCCTCCTGCATTCTCCCTGCTGGGGATCAAGCCCAGAGCTCAGGCATGTGTCAGAGCAGGAATCAAACTGGTGACCTCTTGGTTCGTGGACTGATGCTCGACCAGTGAGCCACCCTGGCTGTCAGGTATGCATTTCTTTTTCTAACTTTTTATTGTTGCAAGTTTTACACATGTCTCCCATTTGCCCCATTAACATCATCCTGCCTGCTCCCTCCAGTTATTCATTCCTTAATAAAAGTAGAATAAAATAAATACCGACCATATTCATACCAGGAAATAAAATAACAGCTTTTATAGTCATCTTATAAAATCTTTTTTAAAGAAATGTGTTTCTAGTGTAAAGGAAAAGAGAACACCAGCTGTCTCTTTTGACTATTGAAAAGGTAAGTTGTGAAATAAAACCCTTCATACAGCATATGGTCAAAACAAAGTAAACAATAAATGTTATTTTTTTTGCCTTTTATGTTTAGTCTTTTGAAATTCTTACCTTTTTTGAAGTCAATAGTATCATTTAGATTCCACAATAAGTGTCTTGGATATAAGTAAAAACTTGTTCTAATTATGACAACCAATTGAGTCAAGACAATATTTTTAGAGACTAGGGGCCCGGTGCACAAAAATTTGTGCACTCGGGAGGTCCATCAGCCCGACCTGTGCCCTCTCGCAGTGTGGGACCCCTCTGGGGATGTCCACCTGCTGGTGTGTCTGGTCAGCCTGGGTGAGGGATTGATGGCTGTTTTCAGGTTGGCCAAGGCCCCCAGTGTGGTGTGGCCAGCCTGGGTGATGGGCTGAGGGGTGCTTTCAGGCTTTCAGGCTGCCCACAGTCCCTTCAGGTTTTGGGTCCCTACTTGGGTACCTGGCCAGCCTGGGTGAGGGGCTGATGGCTGTTTGCAGGCTGGCCAACCCCCCAGTAACGTCCCTCACCCCATTGGGGTGTGGCTAGCATGGGTGAGGGGCTGATGGCTGTTTTCAGAATTTCAGTCTGCCCACAGCTCCCATTGACCCAATGTCCCAGCAAGGTTGGCTGGATGCAGGTTTCTGGGGTTTGTTTATCTTCTATAATTGATACATTGTTCCTTTAAGCCAGGGCTTAGTAACAAAACCTCCTCTGCTTCAGCTCTGGCTTCTATAACGAAACAATGTTTAATTAGAAGTCAGGCCAGGCCTGCTGTTTGCTTCAACTCCTAGGATTAAAACAATGTTGCAAATATGATGTTCCCTGGAGCAGAGAGAAGCCAAGGTGGCCTGCAAACAGTTTCACTCCTGCTGCAGTGGACGCTATCTGTTTACTCAGGTCCCTGAGTGCCGGCCTCCATGTTGGCTAGGTTAATTTGCATACAGTCGCTCTGATTGGTTGGTGGGCGTGGCTTAGGCTTCCGGAAGAAATGGTTAATTTCAATATTATGCTTTTATTAGTTAGGATAATAATATTATTGATGTTATTATCAATAATATCAACCTCTGTTTAGAGATTTAATGCCATCTACATAAAACTGTGAAAACAACCCATAGAGGGCTTAGAACTGGGATGAACCCACAGAACCATCACCTATAAACCACACAGGAAAGCGTTTCTCCCCAAAACATTGCTTACAAGTATGACTGTTTAGTTGGAATTTCATTCCAATTTCTAGACAAGCCTCCCTGGTCCTTATTCCCAGTCTCTCTCTAGAGCTCTTGACGAGGAGCCATATTTCAACAAATTAAATAAAGAAGCGTCTAATGCAAACCGTGCTACTATAATTCCCACTGAAACTCCATTAAGCAAAGAAAAGCTGTCAAGTATAAAATCTGCTGATCCTTAGGGATGACTTGGAGGACGTTTTCCCTTTAATGGCTTCATGCTTTGCCAAGCCATAACTCACTGATATTTCTGTCAACAGCTTCATCAGGGTGTGTGTTTGACTTTCCAGAAAATGACATGATGGCAACTTTCCGTACTATGCAAAGTTATTGCCTTGAAGCCTCCATGTGGGAAAACAAAAGCTTTTAGTCTAGTCTGCTGTGAAAGAAGGCATTAGAGAACTTGGCTCCTGTGTCACAATAAACATTTCTGCTTCGGAAGAAAGTTCAGGACTGAACCAGACAGCTGAAAGCTTTTAATCACCAGAAAATGGAGTAATTTCCCTAAAGTGCTGTTCTTGGATTGTTTTTGTAATATTAAGGAATTGAATTTAGTAATAAAAGTCTAGTAGGTTTCCAGAGTTAACGAAGTACTGAAATTATTGATATAGGAAGAGAAGAAAGGGACTAGACTTGTTCTTATATATTTTTCACCTTTTAAAATAATATAGGAAACACTGGCATTGTGTTTTACATGTTGTCTACCTACAAAACTAAAAGAAATAGCCCTAACCAGTTTGGCTTTGTGGATAGAGCATTGGCCTGCAGACTGAAGGGTCCAGGGTTCGATTTCCAGTGGGAGGCATGCAGGAGGCAGTCAATCAATGATTTTCTCTCATCATTGATGATTGATGTTCCTCTCCCTCACTGAAATAAATAAAAATATTTAAAAAATAAAATAAATATATCCCCTTACTTTACCGGAGAGTGGAATTAAGTAAATTAACATTGGAATGAAACTTTGATTTACATGTAAAAATTTACAGAATGAACATACATATGTTTGCATGTACATATGTATATACACATATGTGTATGTATGTACATATATGTTTTGATATATAAACCAAGAAATGTCACTCACACACACACATTTATGTTTATCTGAGAGGAAAAGCCAGCTACCAGAACTGCTGCTGGGACATGTTAAGGAGAGTTTAGAACTATGTCAACATTCAATTTCTTGTATCTGGTTTGGGAGGGAGGGAATCCTGATCAAGCTGGAATGTGGAACTCTGTGCCATGAATCTCCTACCCAGATATGGATGACTAGGAGTAGGACATGTATATGTTTCTCCATTCCAGCTTCATTTGTTCTCTAAAGAGTTATTCTCACAAAGAACTCAAGGCCTGGAATAGAGGACTATAGGGGCAGTTGAAGCACTCTTTGGACGTAAAGAAAGCAGGGAGTAGTTGAGAGGCAGATGTTGAGGAGAGAGAATGCTTGTTTGTCAACAACTTATAGGAATAGCAATGAACTTACGAGACCAAAGGCAGAAATGAGTCATGTAGGACATCAGCAGCTGCCACCACCAAATTGTACTACAATCAAGAGACTATGAGGAAACCCAGAGAGGATGTTTTTCTGTGAGAGGTGGCCTCCGTGGTCCTCGCTATGTCTACAAGAGTGTGATATTTCGGCAGAGGAATGGGGGTGCCTCACCTTTGTGCTATGTAGGCTTCCCAAGCCACAGAGCCCACATTCCAGATGTATGTGTAAGGAATTCAGTTGCATGTGTTTTATTGAGGAAGCAATGGGGGACCCAAGACAGAGCAGGGGAAGTAGTTCAGGGAGGATAAGGTCGCAGCATGAGTCCATCCCCTGCCTGAGGCCGTGGAGAACTCTAGAGCAAGGAACTACAGTGGAGGTCCAGCTTTGTGGCAGGGGCAGTCTTTTGTATTCCTGTGTGGCTGGCTGCACACTGCTCTGGCTGGGGGTGCAGGAGGGAGCAGAAAGAAGGGAGGCATAAACTCTCCAGCAAGGTGGCTTCCACCTGCTGAGCAAATTCTCTAGAGAAGGATGCTGCCATGATCTATTAGCAGCCAACATTGAAAGGGGACCAGGGCAGGGTATTAAAAGCACACATTCTAGTTCTCTGTGAATGCACCTGATACTTTGGTGGAGTGAAAGACCATTCATTGTAAATTCTTTTTCACTGTCATTTTTCCTACAAAGTTAGGAAATAGTGTCTCATGGGTCAGGCAATATTCTATCTTATCTAACACTTAAAAAACAATAACACATGGTAAATTTTGTTTTCATACCACCAATTTATCAATTATTCCCTTTAAGTTTTTTTTTAAACTTTAATATTTTCATCCCAACTGTTTTTCCACTGTAAAATACCCTTTAGGCCATGGAGAAAATTAAAAATTTTTTCACCCTAGTCATTTTTGCTTAGTGGATAGAATGTCGGCCTGTGGATTGATAAGTCCCGGGTTTGATTCTGGTCAAGGTCGCATGCCCCGATTGTGGGCTTGATCTCCGGTAGGGGACATGCAGGAGACAGCCGATCAATTAATAATTCTCTCATCCTTGATGTTTCTACCCATCTCTCTCTCTTCCTTCCTCTCTGAGATCAATAAAAATAGAATTTAAGAAATTTGTCCACCATGTTTCTTTTATACAGAGACCGGCTGGTCTTATATCTGAATAATGTTTCTCTTCGGTATCACTGGGTTTAAGATTGTCCTGTGTAATAATTAGTTTTGGAAAGTGGAGACCAGAGAAACCCTCAAACAAACAAATAAACAAATAAATAAATAAACATCTGAATACTTCCTAATTTGTCTGAGGATGAATTAGGGGAATCTGATGTTATCCTATTCAGGGCCTAATATTATTAGAGTATTTGGTATAGAGGGCTCTGAATAAAGGCTGAAATTACATTCAAGATCATCATTTCTTCAGAATTTATTTGGATACAGGACCTTTAGAGATAATTAGGGTTAAATAAAGTCATAAGGGTGAGTTCCCAATTCAATAGGACCAGTGTCTTTATAAGAGAAAGAGACACGTGAGATGCACAGGAGAAAGGCCTTAAAGGACACGGAGAAGATGATCACCTATAAGCCTAGGACAAAGGCCTTAGAAGAAACTAAATGTGTTGACACCTTAATCTTGGACTTTCAACCTTCAGAACTGTGAAAACACACATTTCTGATGTTTAAGCTCTCACTCTGTTGTATTTTATTATCAGCTGTAGCAAAATAATACACACATACATACTTGGTATATTGGGCCATGTGTAAAGTGCTTTCTGTAGGAAATAAGTTGTAGTCAAAGATGTTTAAAAAACCCTAAAGTAGACCTGGGTCAGGTCAACCATGAAGTTGTATTTAACTCTAAATTTAATAAGAATGATTTATATCTTTCAAGTTCCCTTTATTATTCTTACCCTTAACTAAGATTATAGTTATGGGATGTTGGCTCTAATACATTAACATTCTCAGGGATTTTATATCTCACTAGGGGCCCGGTGCACGAAATTCGTGCACGGGGGGAGGGTGGGGGTCCCTCAGCCCAGCCTGCCCCCTCTCACAGTCTGGAACCATTCAGTGGATGTCCTATGATGGCCCCAGTCTGCCAGGTGCCTTTTGTGTGAGTTTGTGTGTGTGTGTGTGTGCGTGTGTGTGTGTCGTCACTGGGGACCTGCCCCCAGCCGCATCTGAGGCTCGGAGCAGTCCTCCTGTGTGTGTCTACCTGCTGGGGGCCTGCCCCCAGGCCTGGAACAGGCATCCCCTCTATGTTGATCTCTCAGACTCTTGCCCTCCCCTGCATGTTGTTCTCTTTTTTGAGCTGTGGCCAGGGCTGGTGCTGCCTGCCTCCCAAGCTTGCCTACTGCTCATCTTTCTCCAGCCACCAGAAAGCAGGGAAAATCCCGCCTCATGGTCAGGCCAGCCATTTCCTGCTCCCTGATCCCTGGAAGGGACCTGGGGAGCCACCAAGTAGGCCCCCAGCCCTCAAGAGCTTGCTTTCCCGCTCCCCAGTGCCCCCCAAAGGGCCTGGGGAGCCGCCAAGCAGGACCCTGGCCCCTGCAGCCTTGCTTTCCTGCTCCCCAGTGCCCCGCAAAAGGCCTGGGCAGCCGCCAAGCAGGCTGCTGACCCCCTGCCACCTCTTACCCACTCCCCGGTGCCCAGAAAAGGGCCTGAGGAGCCGCCAAGCAGGCCCCTGGCCCCCACCACCTCTTTCCCACTCCCCGGTGCCCCGCAAAGGGCCTCGGGAGCTGCCAAGCAGGCCGCCAACCCTGCCGCCTCTTTCCCACTCACAGGTCCTGGGTCCTGCACTGTTCCGCCCTGCAGCCGCTCTGTGCACTTGGGAGGTCCCTCAGCCCGGCCTGTGCCCTCTCACAGTCTGGGACCCCTCTGGGGATGTCCACCTGCTGGCGTGCCTGACCAGCCTGGGTGAGGGGCTGATGGCTGTTTGTAGTCTGGCCAAGCCCCCCAGGAATGTCCCTCACCCCATTGGGTTGTGGCCAGTGTGGGTGACAGGCTGATTGGCACTTTCAGGCTTTAAGGCTGCCTACAGCTCCCATTGACCCAATGTCTCAGCAAGGGCTGGCTGGATGCAGGTTTCTGGGGTTTGTTTATCTTCTATAATTGATGCTATTCCTTTAAGGCAAGGCCTCCTACTAACGAAGCCTCCTCTCTGCTTCACCTTGTGCCTCTATAATGAGACAATATTACTCTTAGTGCTCAGGCCAGGCCGGCTGTTTCCTTCAGCTCCCGAGGATTCTATGATTGTTATTTTGTTGCAAACATGTGTTTTGCTTGAGCCAGTTTAAGCGGAGTGGGTCGCAGTTTCACTTTCACTCCTGCTGCAATGGAAGCTGCCATTTACTCAGGTCCGTGAGTGGCAGCCTCCATGTTGGCTGGGCTAATTGCATACAGTCACTCTGATTGGCTGGTAGGCGTGGCTTACCCCGTCCTGGAGAAACAGTTAATTTCAATATTACGCTTTTATTAGTTAAGATGATTTTTTATATCCAAAATGCAAAAAGCCCTGACAGGTAGGTTGAGCATTGAAGGCATATTTCATAATAGCCTTGTGTTTTATATCTTCATCTATTTAAAATTATGCCATGATTATGATTATAAAGCAATTCATGCTCATTGAAATAATGCCTCATCAATGTCATCTACCTAAGAGTATGGTTGTCAGGTTCTACAAGTGTCTCCTCTAACAAAGGGAACATCTCTTGAGACTTGAGTAGCATAGTTGGTGATAGAGACTCAAGCCTTTCCTGGATACAGGGTGGAAAGAAAAGACTGCCCCATCAGAGGTCTCTATGTCAAGAGAGAAAAATGAGATAATTTAAACAAAAATAAACCTCTGCCAATGTATTTCTAAACAAAACATGGCATTGTTAATGGGAAGGTAAAGTATATATCCATTGGAGATTTCACTTGTACTCCCACCTGTCGTAAACTCATTTAGAGAATTTTTTGCTTCCAGAATTTTAAACAATTCTGGTCTGACTGGTGGGGTTCATTCTCCACCAGCTATTTCCTTTAATGAACTCCCTCCTGGATGTAGAATTCCTTCCTGGGTTGCAGTGAATCACGTGCTCTCTTTTTTCAAAGGAGCTACCTTTTCCTCCCCTCAAATTAGTGATCAGGCATTGTCTTACTTGGGCTACTATCACAACTAAACATAAACTGACTGGTTTATGAACAACATAAGTTTATTTCTCACAGTTCTGAAGGCTGGGAAGTCCAGGATCAAGACACCGGCAAAACCAGCCCACTGGCTGGTTTACTAGTACAGGTGGCCGTCTTCTTGCTGGTGTCTTTGCATAGCAAGGACCTCAGGGTCTCCTTTATAAAGGCACCAATCCCATTCATGAGGCCTCTAATCACCTCCCAAAAGTTCTACCTCCAAATACCAGCACGCCGGGGATTGTATTTTAGCATAGGAATTTTGGGGGTTGGTGGGACACATTCATTCAATCTCTAGCAGTCAGTTTTCGAGTTAGCCTGACTCATTCTCATGCCTCTGTTTCCTCCTTAATCCTTTCCATATTTGAGTTTCTCAGGCAAATATTGAAATAAGGAAACAGTGGGTTTTAGTAGTGATTGTTCTACTAATTAACAACTTATTAATGTATTGATATTAAAAAATATGTTTTTATTGATTTTTACAGAGAGGAAGGGAGAGGGACAGAGAGATAGAAACATCAATGAGAAACAACAGTGATTGGCTGCTCTTGCACTCTCCCTACTCAGCCTACTTGGGATCCAGCTTACAACCCTGGGTATGTGCCCTGATTGGGAATCTGTGGCCTCTTTGTTCTGAGCAACACTGGTTGGGTTTGAGATATTTTTAAAGAATAATATGACTATTTGTAACTTTTGTTGACTTTTCTTCAACTTTCGAACTATGGACGGAAATACAGTAATGTGAATGAATCTTCATGAGCTAACATTTTGAACTTTGTCACTCATGCATGTTAATACCATTGTGAGAAGCTGGGTAAGCAGGGATGTTCTCCTGACAGATTATATTATAATACTAGAGGCCCAGTGCCTCAAAATTAGTGCACTTGGGGGTGGAGGGAAGGTCCCTCAGCCCAGCCTATGCCCTCATCCAGTCTGGTTCCCTAGGGGATCGGGCCTAAGCTGGCAGTCAGACATCACTCTGGTAGCCCAGGAGACCTCGAGGGATATCTACTTCTCAGCAGGGAGCAGGCCTAAGCTGTAGTTGGACATCCTTAGCACTGCTGAGGAGACGGGAGAGGCTCCCGCCACCAGTGCTGTGCTGGCAGCTGGCAGCCTGGCTTGTGGCTGAGATGCTCAATCTCCTGTATTGAGCATCGTCTGCCGCCTGGTGGCCAGTGTGTGTCATGTGACCAGTCATTCCCAGTAGTTCTGCTGTTAGGGTCAATTTGCATATTACCCTTTTATTATATAGGACAGAGGCCTGGTACACAGGTGGGGGTCGGCTGGTTTGCCCTGAAGGATGCCACAGATCAGGTTGGGGGTCCCTGCTGGGGTGCCTGGCCAGCCTGGGTGAGGGGCTGAGGGCCGTTTTCAGGCTGGCCATACACCCTTCAGTGTAGGGGTCCCCACTGGGATGCCTGGCCATCCTAGGTGAGGGGCTGATGGCTGTTTGCAGGCTAGCCAAAAGTCCCTTCAGGGTGGGGGTCCCCAATGGGGTGCCTGGCAAGCCTGGGTGAGGGGCTGAAGGCTGGCCAAGCCCCCCAGCAGATATCCTCACCCCATGGGGGTGTGGCCAGCTTAAGGGAAGGGCTGATGGCTGTTTGCAGGCTGGCCACAGCCCCTTCAGGATGGGGGTCTATATTGGGGTGCCTGGCCAGCCTGGGTGAGGGGCTGAGGACTGCTATCAGACTGGCCATGGCCACGGGCTGGAAGCAGGTTTCTGGGGTTTATTTACCTTCTATAATTGAAACTTTGTTGCCTTGGTCCTGCTCAAAGCTGCTGGCTGGAAGCAGGTATCTTGGGTTTATTTACCTTCTGTAATTGAAA
>PVJC01040241.1:0-15928 GCA_004026665.1 Murina feae
CTCGGGAGCTGAAGGAAAGAGCAGCCTGGGCCTAACCAGTAAAAGTAACAATTGTTTCATTATAGATGCTGCGAGGTGAGGCAGAGGAGGCTTCCTTAGTAGTTAGTAGGCCGCCTTAAAGGAACAGTGTATCAATTATAGACGATAAACCCCAGGCCTTAAAGGAACAGTGCATCAATTATAGAAGATAAACAAACTCTAGAAACCTGCGTCCAGCCAGCCTTCCTGGGACATTGGGTCAATGGGAGCTGTGGGCAGCCTTAAAGCCCCTCACCCAGGCTGGTCAGGCAGGCCAGCAGGTGGACATCCCCCGAGGGGTCCCAGACTGTGAGAGGGCACAGGCTGGGCTGAGGGACCTCCCGAGTGCACAGAGCGGCTGCAGGGTGGGACAGCGCAGGACCCAGGACCCGTGATGGGAAAGAGGCGGCAGGGTTGGAGGGGCACCGGGAAGCGGGTAAGAGGCGGCAGGGTTGGAGGGCACCGGGAAGCGGGTAAGAGGTGGCAGGGGGTCGGCAGCCTGCTTGGTGGGCTTCCCAGGCCCTTTGCGGGGCATCGGGGAGCGGGTAAGAGGTGGCAGGGGGTCGGCAGCCTGCTTGGCAGCTGTCTAGGCCCTTGGAGGGGCATCAGGGAGCAGGAAAAGGCTGGCCTGACCACGAGGTGGGGTTTTCCCTGCTTTCTGGTGGCTGGAGGAAGATGGGCAGTAGGCAAGTAGCCCTGGCCACAGCTCAAAAAAGAGAACAACATTCAGGGGAGGGCAAGAGTCTGAGAGATCAACATAGAGGGGGTGCCTGCTCTAAGCCTTGATGGTGTGCCTGGGGGAAGGCTCCCAGCAGGTATACACACACAGGAGGACTGCTCCGAGCCTCAGATGCGGCTGGGGGCAGGTCCCCAGTGGTCACACACACACACACACACACACACACACAGAAAAGGCGCCTGGCAGACTGGGGCCATCATAGGACATCCACTGAGGGGTCTCAGACTGTGAGAGGGCACAGGCCGGGCTGAGGGACTCCCTCCACCCCGAGTGCACAAATTTTTGTGCACCGGGCCCCTAGTATACATATACACACACACACACACACATACATATACATACACTAAGGGGCCTGATGCACAAAAATTTGTGCACTCGGGGTGGGGAGGGGTCCCTCAGCCCGGCCTGTGCCCTCTTGCAGTCTGGGACACCTCAGGGGGCGGGGGATGTCCACCTGCTGGTGTGCCTGGCCAGCCTGGGTGAGGGGCTGCGGGCCATTTTCAGGCTGCCCACAGCCCCTTCAGGGGGATGGGAGAGCTGGTGAGTGCAGGCATGGACGTTTCCCACCAGAGGAGGGCCCATGATCGCACACGCCTGGTGGGCCCCCACCGCTGAGGGGACACACCTGGCACAGAGCTGGGTGGCGAGCCAGGGGTGGACTCTGGTGCTGGATCCCTCGGTGGGGCCCTGCTGCTGAGCAAACACACCCGGCGTGGAGCCAGGCAGCGGACTGGCTTCGGATTCTTCGCACTGTGCAGCAGACGCTCCGCATGCCCTGCGGAGGCCCTCGGGGGGGCAGACGAAGGATGGGTGCTCCCGCATGCTCCCGAGGAGGCCCCCGGGGCAGAGCCAGGCAGCGGACCCAGGACAGGTGCTCCTGCACAACTCGTGGAGGCCCCCAGGGGGTGGAGCCAGGCAGCGGACCCAGGATGGCTGCTCCTGCAAGCCTCGTGGAGGACCCGCTCTCCTGCAAGCCTCGTGGAGGACCCGCTCTCCTGCAAGCCTCGTGGAGGACCCGCTCTCCTGCAAGCCTCGTGGAGGACCCGCTCTCCCGCATGCCTGGTGGAGCCCCCCAGGACGGAGCCAGGCAGTGGACCCGGGACGGGCGCTCCTGGACGCCCCGAAGAGGCCCCAGGCCGGATCCACCCAACTGAGCTGCCAGCCTTCATCTTGGCTGGGTTAATTTGCATACAGCTACTCTGATTGGCTGGTGGGCGTGGCTTAGGTGTCCCAAAGAAATGGTCAATATCAATATTCTGCTTTTATTAGTTTAGATAATTGAAACACTGTTACTTTAAGCTGAGGCCTAGGCAGGTAAAGAAGCCTATTTGTTTCAGCTCCATGGCTTCTATAATCGAAACATTGTTACTGTGAGCAGAGGCTCAGCCAGCCTAGGCAGGCAGTTGCAATGGAAGCCTCCAGTTTGCTCTAGTTTTATAGCTGCTGGCCTCCATCTTGGCTGGGTTAATTTGCATACAGCCACTCTGATTGGCTGGTGGGCATGGCCATGAGCAGAGGCTCAGCCAGCCTAGGCAGGCAGTTGCAACAGAAGCCTTTGGTTTGCTCTAGCTCCATGGCTGACGGCCTCCATCTTGGTTGGGTTAATTTGCATACAGCCACTCTGGTTGCTGGGAGGCGTGGCTTGGCTGGTGGGCGTGGCTTAGGTGTCTCGGGTGATGGTCAATTTGCATATTACTCTTTTATTAGATTAGATATATATAAAATTGATTTCAGAGAAGTAGAGAGAGGGGGGAAGAGAGAGAGAGAGATGATGAGAGAGAATTATTGACCAGCTGCATCCTGCACACAGCCCAGGCATGTGCCCCTGGCCAGAATTGAACCCAGGACCCTTCAGTTCGTATGCTGACGCTATATCCACTGAGCCAAACTTGCTGGGGCTCAAATGCTTTTTGACTAAACAATACAGAATAATAATACTGGAATTCTCTGTGGCCTTTTCACATTTTTTCTCCACTAAGAATCAAAGATGTCTGTCCTACAAAACAACTCTCCTATGTCCTCTGTGTGCTTCTAGAGTAGAAAAAGTGTGGTGGTGAGGAGGAGAGTTGAGCTCTCTGCCAGTGTTCATAGATAAAAACTGGAAACAATCTGTTCACCAGAAGTGGAAAAGTAAATCAATTGTGGCATATTTATACTTTGGATTACAAAACAGCAACATGATGCTGAGCAAAAGAAACTAGATACAAAAAGATACTGGGATCCAATGTATATTAAAAAACATGCAAAACTAAATGATGGCTTCAGAAGTCAGGATAGTGGTTACTTTGGGGGAGCAGGGAAAGGGAGAATTGGAGAGAAGCATTGGTGGTGGGAGGGGCAGCCTCTGAAGTCATGTACTTTCTTGGGAGGTTATTCAGGTAATCGCTTTGTGAGAATTTACTGAGCTGTGTAAGTATGTATGTGCACATTTTTTTTTTAATCCTCACCCGAGGATATTTTTTCTGAGAGAGTGGAAGGAAGCGAGGGAGGGAGGGAGGAAGGAAGAGAGACATCAGCACGTCTCTCACATAGAGTGGTTGCCTTCTGCACCCACCCCTACCAGCGCTGGGGATCAAACCTGCAACCCAGGTACACGTTCTTGACCAGGAATCAAACCCACGGCCCTTTGGTGTGCAGATCAATGCTCTAACCACTCAGAACACCGGCCAAGGCTCTTGTGTATACTTTCTAGTATATGCTTTACTTCAGGAAAAAATGTAAATGATAAGAGTATTAATACCGACATTTTACCTCCTTTATCACTTAATTCAAATGACCTCAACACCTAGAACATTTTCCAACTAACTCTTGTTTTACCCAATCTAGGACTTTACTCAAATCTTCCCAAGGAGGGTATCTTTCCCAGCGTAGTCTGGCTGACACCAATGTGTAACATGGATCACACTTAGTGAAAATCCAGGAACTAGAGTAAACTGGAGGGGTAGTGGCTTGTTCTGCTAACCGTTTAGTCTGACTTGTTCTGTTAATCATTAAATGCTGGTCTGCTGCTCTGACATATACCACAGAGTAATAAGTTTATCAAAATGGTTTCCCAGAGGAAGCCAACCACCCTTATTCAAGAATGGAGCTTAAGATGCTTTGGGAGGGTTAAAGGGAAAACTTGTCGAAATATTCAGATTCTGTAAGGAAATAAAAAAAATAGCTTGCCTGCCAAAGATTTGGAACCAGCTGCAAGATTTCTCATTGATTGAAAACAAACCAACCCTTCCAACAGTTATTTCAAAGAGTGAGTATTGAGAGGAGGTGGGACATGGCTGTGGATAGTAAAGATGCTGGAGGAATGAGCAGTTAGAGCTTGTGATGGAAATTTGGAGAGATATTTAAGTACTTTTACACTAACATCTTATCTAATAAAAGTGTAATATTAAAATTGACTGTTTCTTTGGGATGCCTAAGCCATGCCCACCAGCCAATCAGAGCGACTGTATGCAAATTAGCCCAGCCAAGGTGGCGGAGGCCGCAGCCCCGGGAGAAGCCGCGAACTGGGGTCCAGCAGGGCAGATGGATTCGCAGGCGGCAGCTGAAGGGGTGGGGAGCAGCCTAAGCCTCCCTGTGCGTGTGCCCCGCGATGGATTCGCAGGCGGCAGAGGCCTAAACGATGGGTCCATTCCAAGGCCTCAGTCAAGGGGTGGGGAGCAGCCTTGGAAGGAATGGGGGAGGAGCCAAGCAGGTCAGAGGGAGGAAGTGAAGAAAAAAATTAAGGTGGGAAGGAAGGAAAAGGGGAGGGTGGGCAGGGGTAAAGATAAAGGAAAGAAGGAATGTGGGAAGGGAAGGAGGGTAGTAGAAAAATGGGAAGAATGATGATGGAACAGAAGTAGGAAATAAGGAGGAAAGAAAAGTTTATAAATGATGAATCAGTAGGAAAAGTGTTACATAAAGGAGAAAAATTGTGTGAGAGAAAGAAGCCAGTAAGGAAGTCAAATACAATTGTGCATGAAGGGGATAAGATTAAAAAAGAAAGTTAATAGGAGTGAACCAGGCCGACAGGGGAGGGCAGTTAGGGGGATCAGGCAGGCAGGCAGAGTGGTTAGGGCAGGCAGGCAAGTTAGCGGTTAAGAACCAAAGGTCCTGGATTGTGAGAGTCCCCAAGAACTCCATATTGGAGAGGGTGCAAGTTGGGCTGAGGGACCGCCCCCGCCCCCTGCCCCCCATGCACGAATTTCGTGCACCGGGCCCCTAGTAATATAATTCAAGGGCCCATAATTTGTCTTGATGATTATAACATCCTTCATGACCCTGTGAAGATCACTGAAACCTTTTCAGGTCTCTCTGGTAAAAGTGTTCGTCAAACATGTTGTCAAAGAAATGTAGCCAGTCATCTCATTCCATTTATTTACCTCAGTGCAGCGTTCAAAATAGGAAAATTTAAGTCAGCTGGTTCATTTGGCACTTTTTCAGCTGCATGATTCCACTTTATCTCTCTGGTTTTCCCTGCCACATACAGTTTAAGCACAATCATAAGGCAAGATGACTAGATTTAATCCACCCAATAGAGGGCACTAGGACTTTAAGTCATTTTGTGTAAATAAGGATTATCCAAGGTTTTTTGTTAAACATATAGGTCCTTAATCTCTATCCTCAGAAACTCTGATTTATCATATCTCTTCTAGGTTATTAGCAGCCACACATTTGAAAACCATTGTCGGGCTCTTTGCTCAAGAAACTCAATCCTTGGAGACAATTTTCAGGCATTCTACCTTTTCTCTTTGAGTGTTTCAAATATTTCTAATCTCACATTGAATTGTAATCTTTGCTTCACATCATCCACAGTAACTCTGTGTTACCAGTAAGCCCTCAAGGACTTTTAGAAGATTTTAACAGAGGCTAGATGACCAAGAAAACCACTGAAAATACGTGAAAAATAAAGCTTTTGCAATAAACAGGAATTTATAACAACCCCTGAACTTCAGTTCCACTGTGGATCTAGTACACATTCCTACCAGCAATGCCAACCAGTCCATACCCATTTGCCATTTAAAAACATTTAGAACTCAAATTTACCTTAAAGACAAAGTAGTCCAGCATGACCTAAAGTTTCCTAGGAGACGTCTAAAGTGACTGTCATCAAGAATATAATTATCTGGGTCATACCCACAACCCATTGAATCAGTCTCTAGCAAGTGGGGAGCGGGAACTGTGTGTTTAACAAGTGCCCCAGAGTCTTAGCACTGGAAACTTTGGGAAACAGCCACCAGTTGGACATTATTTCCGCAGATCAACACAATAGAGAAATAAAACAAAACTCAAATGCACAGTACCTTGAGTGACTCGGGAAAGTGACTCTGCAGCACTTTTTCCAGTGTCAGTAATTTGGTGGCACAGTTTAGCACCAGCATCTTCTCCAGAGCTCTAGCAGCTTCCCACCTAGTAGAAATGTGAAGGTATACTTTCACTTTTGCCTGTTCCATTTTCCCTGGAAACCATTTTCCCTGGCTGTGATTCTGAATGCAATTGCTTCCCCTGAAGAGGGAAGGAGGAGGAAGAGAGGGAGGCCCTGGGATGAGTAAATCAGAGAACACCTAGAAATGAAAAGTGTTAATGACCTGATCCTGGAAAGATGTATCTCCACTGGGTAAAGCCTTCATCATTTACACATGCACACTGCTCTGAATGCCTCCTTCAGGACACAATAGCAGTTGTAAATGTACACGTATGTGTGTTTCTTTTGATGGAAGTCTTTCTCAAGTACACTGTGAGATACACCAAGGAATGGACCAGGTCTGCTTTGGGCTGTACCTACCACGGGGCCCGGCACAGAGTAAGGGAGTCTAAGTAGTTGTTGAAGGGCTGATGTGAAGCTCAGGGTAAGACTCTTCATAATGGGGTACCAAGACCCAAGTAGCTCAATTATCAGGTGGTATGAGGAACAATTTGGAGAGGGACAGCTAGATTGCAGATGAAGAATCCTGTGTGAGCAAAGGCTCCTTTCAGTCAGATAAAATTAAGGAACAACAACAGCTTCACCCATTCTGATGCAATTATATTTTCTAGATTTGGGGGCTCCAATCTCCTGATGACCCAAGAAAACTTTCCCCTCAACATTCCAGTCAGGTCTTGACTAGATTAAAGATATAGCATATGTTTATATTTTATATTCATATATTTATATATAGAGGCCCAATGCATGAAATTTGTGCAAGGGGCTTGCCCTCATAGCCCGGGCTTCGCCTGGAAGGTCATCTGGATGGCCCTTCGGCGGTTTGGCCGTTAGGTCTAATTAGCACATTAAATTTTTATTATTACAAATGTAGCAGAACTTTTGAACCTCATCTTCACAGCCAGACACTCAGAAGGCAAAAAAAGCTCAGGAGACTTGGGAACCGGGGTCTTCTGGGATTGTGGTGGATTATTCCTTCACAACATATTTCCCACAGGACATCTCTGTGTGGCCATAAGATACTCAGAGTGTTTGATTGTGATTTACTTAAATGCACTGTATAAAACCCTGTCATGTTGTTTACGTGAACCTAAGCTTTGAAGAAGCGTGTTTCTGATGACTGAGCCGGCTCCAGGTCGGTGTTTGCATTCTCCGTAGGAGTCCGAAGAGAACTAAGGGTCAAGGCAGCATCAGATAATAGTCTGGGCCACATTAGAATCTTTGAAAAAAATCAAGTTTCCAGAGTTCAGGTTGATAAAAGAAAACAGAAGTATAGCCACTATTTCCTCACCTTTGTCTCTGCTCACATTTTCACTCCCTTGTGTCACCTCTAAATAAAACTTTAACTTCTTCATTAAACACATTAATATATTTTAATTTGAGGTCTTTTGGGAGAAAATGAAGTATCATTTCACAGGGAAGGTGATCATGTGTCTCTTATTAGGTTTGAATTATAGAGATCTTTTTATATCCTAATGTGCAGCACAGTAGCTAGGGCAAATAGGAGGAATCCTAAGCTTACTTTTTTTGCCTGGTTTGTTCCCCAAAGGATCTAAAATCACTTATAAACATTGGTAAAATATAAAATAAAATTCAGGCAAGGGGGAAAATAGAGGCACCAAAGTAACATGACTGCCAAAGCCGGTGTTGCTCCGTGTTTGAGCATCCACCCATGACCCGAGAGGCCACTGGTTCAATTCCCAGTCAGGGCACATGCCTGGGTTGGGGGGTAGAGCCCCAGTGTGGGGGTGTAGGAGGCAGTTGACCCATGATGTTCCTCTCTCATCAGTGTTTCTCTCTCGATCCTTTTCCCTTCCTCTCTCTCTAAAAATCAATGAAAACATATTCAAGCCCTAGCCGATTTGGCTCAGTGGATAGAGCATCGGCCTGCGGACTGAAGGATCCCTGGTTTGGTTCCAGTCAGGGGGACATGCCTGGGTTGCGGGCTTAATCCCAGTGCAGATGTGCAGGAAGTGGCCGATCAGTGATCTGTCTCATCATTGATGTTTCTATCTCTCTATCCCTCTCCCTTCCTCTCTGAAATCAATAAAAATATATTTTAAAAAACATAGTTAAAAAAAAGTAACATGGAGTCAGTCAAGAGAGAGGTCAGCAGGCAAAGCACATGGAGAACAAGCCCTATACCTAGAGTTAATCCTTTCTATGTGTGGATCCGTGTTTGTAAATTCACCTGCTTGCTCATGTATGTGTATCTCCCCAAATCAACACGGACAGTGTTTTTGCAGGCAATTGTGCAGAGCAGTAAAACATTTGTCACCGAATAACCCATATTTTCAGCTGAAGTTGAAGAAGGTGACTTTTTGTTCCAGCTCTCATCCTGTAAAGAAGTCTTTCATGTGTCTATTGAGTGCCAACGTTTTCTTTTCTTTGCATTCTTTCTTTCTTTTTTTGTTGGTGATTTCACTATTTAAAATGGCCCCTATGCCCTGACCAGTGCGACTCAGTTAGTTGGAACATCATCCCCGTGCACCGAAGGGGCGTGAGCTCGATTACTGGTCAGGACACATGCCCAGGCTGTGGGTTTGATGCTGGTCAAGATGGTTTCTGGGAGGCCACCAATATATGTTTCTTTCTCACATCCACGTTTCTCTCTCTCTCTCTCCCTCTCCCTCACCCTTCCTCTCTCTCTGAAATCAATTTTTAAAAATGAAAAACATGAAATAAAACGGCCCCTAAGTATAGTGCTGAAGTAATGATTAGTGTGCTTAAGTGCAAAAGGGCTATAATGTGTATTATGGAGAAAATACGTGTATTAGAGAAGCTTCCTTCAGGCATGAGTGATAATGCTCCTGACTGTGAGTTCAATGATAATGAATCAATAATCTATATTAAATCACATGTCTTTAAACAGAAATATGCGTAAAACAAGGTTACCTGTTGATCTGCTGATGTGAATGCTGGGACCAGAGGTTTGTAGGAACCTAACCTTCTCTGTATTTTCCCTAGGGCCATTGGTTCGAAATTCGCCAAGACAGTATCGTTAATGTTGCCTTTGACTTTATTGAACTCAAGGACTGTGGAGAATGAGAATTAACTGCTTGCAGGAAGTGAGAGCCCATTTTTTTACTCTAAACTTTCTGGCGGCCAATACCACGAGAAAGAAAGATGAGTAGCTACATGATTCACTTCCTCATAGAATTATCCTTCGGGTCTTTACCACGGCATTTGCTAGATTGTTCACTTGTGCCATCTCTAAACGAGGCCCAGCTCTCCAGCTTCTAAATATTCAAAACCCTCTTGATCTGGCTTTCATCTACTTTTGTAGACTAAGCAGCTATTTCAACTCATAAACAAATGTTTCAGGATGACATTAAAATCAGGGACATTTCTCCCAGGGGTTCACACAGAGAGAAGATACTATAATTAATGAATAACATTAGAAAATATCCTTTTAGTAAACAGTGATGAACTTTATAAGAATATTTCTTTTACTAAATGAAAAGATCGTTTTTTAAAAATTAACATATTTTTTGTTGTTAATCCTCACCCGAGGATATTTTTTCCATTGATTTTTAGAGAGAGTGGGGGTTGGGAGGGGAAAGAGAGGGATAAAGATTGATGGGAGAGAGACTTCAACCAGTTGCCTCTCACACTCACCCCGACTGGGGGCCAGGCATCAAACCTGCAACTCAGGCACATGCCCTTGACCAGGAATTGAACCCCAGACCCTTCTGTGCACAGGCTGATACTCCAACCACTGAGCAATATTGGCCAGGGCTAAAAACATAGCTTTTAAAAGCCACAAGAACATACAGAAATTCTCATAGGTGCAGAAAAATTTTTTTAACACATTATTAGATTATATCCAAAAGTCATAATGATAACTATTACCTCTAAAAGCTTCAAGATCTATCATATCCTCTCAATTATAAAGTCTCCATTATTAATATGGGGCCCAGAATTGGCAGGTAAATATTTATAAATCCCTTAGACAAACTCTTATCAACAGAGTCACTAAGTGAAGTCTTTGTGAAGGAAATTATCATGCTCATATAACTTTTAGAAACTGAAGTTTCTTTGAGGCACCTAAAGTATTTTATTCATATTAACTAGACAATAAAAGCCCGGTACTCTCCTGGGACACTTCTAATTCTCAGAAGGTCCCTGTAACACACCATTTGTAATAAAATAGTCATCATGTTTTCAGATGATAGGTTTTTCTGTTTAGATAAGTCAGGAAGATTCCTGTCTTATCTGTTCAGGAAGATTCCTGTCTTAATGTGTTTGCAAAAACATATATTTCATAGTGCTTATTTTCCCCCATATCAAAATTTAAGAGTAAAAACACAAAAATAAAAACATCTTTTCCTCTGAATCTAATTACATTTATTCTCCCTATACACTTTCGGATTTCATCTCTCGTTCTGTTTCCCCATTTATTCTTGCATCAAAACCAATGATTTGCACTTTAATGTAATTAATACATTTAATTAAAATGTATTAATGAAAACCTAGGTTTTCATTAATAAATGCTTACCTGCTGTTGAGCAGCTAGCCTAAAACAGGTTTTTCACTGGGCAAGCAGCAGCTCTTTCTCCCCAAATGGTGAGTTTCTTCCTCAAGCCTTGTTCCTTAATTAATCCTTAGTGCACAGGGAAGGGAGAGAAAAGGAAATGTCACATCTGTAGAGAGGGAGGAGTTTCTGATGTCAGGTGAGATTTACCACGAATGCAGCACCAGTGTTCCCTGCTACCTCTTCCTTTCGACTATGTATATTTAATCTTACAGTGGAAAGAAAGCCGCTGAGTACTAATTTTGATTTAGATCTGAACATTTTCTAGACACAAAACCTACCTATCCATCAGGCTCTAATGGAAGAGAATAAAAAAAAAAAATGGGACACAGGCAGGTGTGGAACAATAAAATAATGTGGATATTGACCCCTTACATTTTTCAATCTATTCTAAAAAAAATAATAATTTGCTGCTCTGAGCTTCCAAGGCTGAAAGAGGGTGATGTCTAAAGAAGATGCTTGTGAAATTGAGAGTATTTTTGAGAATGTTAATTCTTTTACCCTATTCTTTTAAATGAAAAACCATTCAGTTTACTCGCTTCCCTCTAAAGGCTGCAGTCTCAGGCACCACAGAAGCATCTACATGGGAATCTCAGCACACAACACAGTCCAGGAGTCTTGGATAATAAACAGTACAAATATCCCCAAGGCATATGGACACTGCTTCCATTTGAATGTGATCACCTGGGAGGATACTGTTTACAAACGAAGGGATAGGTCAGGGCATTCTTTACTTGAAGAGGCTGGCTTCCAGTAATGCACTGGCTAATTGGTGGTTGAAAGGGACTGAAAAACTTGTATTCCATGACAGTTACTGGACGTCAAAATAAGTGTTTATGATCCTGATATATTGATAACTTTTTTAAAAAAAAGATGTTATGGAGGGCGACATATACCTGTGTGTGTTCCTAAGGATACTATATAAATCTAGTCTTTTCTAAATATTATTTGAGGAAAATTGATTTTAGTATGAACAGAAGTTGTTATTGGTAGAACAGAATCTGCGTTAGATATAAAGTACAATATCAGAAAAACCTTAAAGTTAGGGGTCAAGTTATTTATGGACTCAGATCTATAAAAGTCTTCCCAGATTTAGGCTACATTCTGTTTCCTAGTGCATCCAAAACAGAAATTTCTATTCTTTTTTCAAAGGTATTTGCTCTCTATAAAACTCCGGAACTAATTAAAATAGTTGCTTTTTGCCATTATGAAAAGTAACCAATAAGGCAAAGCATATTACTTTTCCAGGAAAACTACATTGGTTGAAGATAATTATATTTGAGATATGTCCATTACGCTGAACTGAACGTTTGACTCTGGGATTTATAAGGAAAAAGTGGGAGGAAAAGGAAGTTACTAATACAAGATAAATTTAAAGAGATTTTCTTCTATAAACCCAAGTGAACAAATCCATAATACATATTGTCATAGAAAAATACATGGACTTGTACATTGTTTTTAACAGGATTTACACATCAACTTCGGTAGCCTCTTTTATTTGTAGTGTATCAACAAATTCCTAAGTCAAAATTACAACGTTTTTTTCTTTCTAGTTCTATCACTTGCTATCTGAGGATCTTCTGACAGTCACTTAGTTTCTCATGCCTCAGGTTCGTCACCTGCAGGATGGGTATAATAGTAACTGTTGTGGGGTTTAATCCCCATAATGTTATTAGGATTAAACACTGGCATAAATGTATGTATACATGTAATGGGCTTAAAATAGTATTTGTCACATAGCACACATCAATAAATGTCAGCCATCTTTATCTTTGTTATTATTGTTATATGGTGCTGTTGTCTCATATGAAAACCTACACTAATTTTAAAGACCTCATTGGGGGTATGAAACGGTGAAATTACCGAATGCACATTTGTTTCTATTGGTTAAAAAAATCAGTACTTTCATTTTTTAAAAAGCAATCCAGAGTCATTTTATTGAATTTGAGGAACAGCCCTTTCTTCTTCCTCTTTGTCCAATTTTAATAACCATAATCTGTCTTCAATGTGGCTGCTACAGCAATTTCATAGCATTGCTAACAGCGGAGGTCACTTTAATGAGAGCAAACATCTAAGCCAATAGAAACTATTTCTACAGTGGTTTGGTAGTGAAGGGCCTCCTTCAGTGGCAGCAACTTTTAATTAGAAAAGCAAGTTATGACACACAAAGGGCGCAGTCACTTTCGACATGGTGAAGTCCAAATGGGAAATTTGAATTTCTCTCTGCTTTTGCTTTCCTCCTTTCCTCTCTCTCTTCCATAAAGCTGAATATTTCTTGACAATGAATGAAACATGAGAGGATTTAGAAGTCTTATGTTTGGAAACTAAGCCAACCTGCATTCAAATACTAATTTTGACAGGTGCACCTGCATTTATTTTGGGTAACTAGAGAATGCCAGGAAATTCAACCCAACCAAATAGGAGAAAGTAAATCCTTTAATTTTAAGTTCCAGCGCAGGTCAAATTTAAACAAAACCTGTTTGTTAAATATATGCCCCCCCCCCCCCCGAGATTTGAGGGAAGTGGAAGGGCTCGTATAAAGAATTTTTAATGACTGGCAGTACCCTAAGGTTCTGCAACATATGTGTATAAGCTGCCTCCCCCTAACCCTGCTCACACAAACAAATTATATCAGTTTACCGTCCTTCCTTCAGCAGCATCACTGGGAACCCACTTTCCTGTATGTTCAGCAACTTTCCCTTTTAGCTTTTCTCAGTCTGATAGGTGAAAATGTTTTATTTTGCATTAAAGTGAACATCTTTCAAATGCACATTGGCCATTTATGTATCTTTGAGAATTGACCACTTTCCTGCTGGTATTTAATCTATTTGTTACTGACATTCTAAGTTTATGTTTAACTTTATTTGTAATCTATCCTATATAATAAAAGGCTAATATGCAAATTGCCCCAACAGTGGAATGACGGGCCACTATGACACACAATGACCACCAGGGGGCAGACGCTCAACACAGGAGTTGCTTTCTGGTCAGGGCTCTCCCACAGCCAACCTCCTATGGTCCCACACTTCCCTCCCTCCCCACCCCTCCCCCCCTGCTGGCCAGCCCTGATCACCTGCCAGGCTGAGAGACCCCACCCATGCACAAATTCATGGGCCTCTAGTTTGGGCATAAAGTAAGAATTTTAACCACTGTTTCTCCATCTCCATCTCTGGTGTAGTTAGTGATTTTCTCAAGGCCATTTATTGAATATCTTTCTGCATTTTATTTGAAATGCTATCTTTATCATGTTATGTCTTTACACTATAAATTCTCCACTTAATGTATTTTTAGAATTTAAAGTTTCTGGCATTGGCACTTACTGTCTCCTTGCTAGATAGGTGGGTCATAGTTGGCATGGACTATGCATGTGAGAACTCGGGTGAGTGTGGAAATTACATAGGAACTACAGCCAATTATCGGTACCAAGTAGAGTTGAATTTTATTTGGGTTTGTAATTAAATTATTCATGAAGAGTACACTAAAATGCATCCTTTAAAGAAAATATTGTGTATGTTTTGAATTGCCTGATACCTGCCAGAACTGTAGATGTCTCAAAATTAGGTCACATACTTTTCAAAGCTCCAAGAGTGTAGAATGACCAGTTCCTGCATTAAGAACTAACACTTAGTAAGTACAAGTTCCAGTTGATGTTCAATAATCTGTTAAACAGATGTTCTGAGAGAAACATGACATTTTAAAAATATATATTTATTGATTTTAGAGAGGGAGAGAGAGGAAGAGGGAGAGATAGAAACATCAATGATGAGAGAGTCATTCATCAGCTGCCTTCTGTATGTTCCACACTGGGGATCGAGCCCACAACCTGGACATGTGCCCTGAATGGGAATCAAACTGTGACCTCTTGGTTCATAGGTTAATGCTCAATCACTGAACCACACCAGCTGGGTGAGAAACAAGACTTTTAATGTACATCATCATTAATGATAAAAATCAGTGAGTTGGGGCTCTGTTAGTCACTCTGAAACCCTGAAGTTGTAGGTCTCCAAGTGAAGATTTTAAGATATTTTTTAAAATCTTTTAGTTGCTTTGCCTGAAGTAGCAGAGTCCAAAATACACAAAAATACTTTCTTTAAATGCTGCAGTACAGGTTTCTGTTATTGAAGACTTTCTTCCCTCTGAAATCCATTAATGGTCATTTGGACCATTGCTTCCTAAAAGAATATTGCTTTTGAGCCTTTTACTGAGCTGCCCAGGGTCTCCTATGGCATGTGTCTCCCTCACGGCAGTGAGCATTACACCGAGTTTGGTCTCTGCATGGAGGATATTAAAAGAATTGTGGCACCTTCTACATTAACTGGCAAAGTATTCTAGGTGAGAGAGGGAAATAATTAAATTTCAGTTATTTTACTTACAAATAGATAAAAGCAACCCAGACAATATTTTTAATGTTTTACTGATCATTTATTTACATGTATATACATATAATCACAACAAGGAAAGAAAACTCATTTTTATTTGGTTTTTGCTTTAAGGAAGTAAATGTGTTTATGTTCCATTTTAATAATTTTATAAAATGAAAGTATGATTTGATGATAAAGGAAAATAATTATGCAATATCTATTCACTAAACCAACTAAAGAAATGTTTATGCTCCAAAGTTAAAGACACATGGAATATCTTAACTATACCACAAAGTCTAGAGAGTTATATAAAAAAGTAAAGGCATTGGAGATTTCTCAAGTTCCAGATGACCAGGCAGAAAATATAAGTCTTTGGCTAAAGCATAAAAATGAGAGCAAAAATGTTTTTATGAACTAGGTATTTTAAACACTTTACATATATTAAGTCACAGTATCAAATTTCCTCTGCACTAATCAATAAATGAGCTTTATCTAGCCTATAAATCAGTGAACTTGACTGTTCTTATTTTACAGTGTCAGGTAAATAACTGGAACAAAAATGTGAGCTCCTGGACGCAGCAACCGCTAAAACCAGTTTTCAGGACTACACTAGATGCTAATGGTAGATCTACGGAAGCTCATTTTAAGCTCCATATTAGGAAACAATAAACCTTAAAGAAGCCTTAGCCTCTGAAATATCACCAGGTTAACAGTTTTACAACATAAACATTATAAATTAATGTGGAATAACCTAGAAACATTCAAGAGGCATCCAGTCTCTTATAGGCTTCTTCGATGAAAGTTAGCATGTTCTCTGTCTGAGACGAATTATGGAGAACATCAAAGTCCTTCAGAAGAGCATTCTGGTTTGGAATCTG
>PVJC01040242.1:0-15885 GCA_004026665.1 Murina feae
GAGGAGGAGGAGGAGGAGGAGGAGAAGAGGAAAGAACTTTTCCTTTCTTTTTTATTTTATTTTTTAAATTTTGTTTTATTGCTTAAAGTATTACAAAGAGTGGTAGATAAGTCTCCATTTTTTCCCTTGACCTTCCCCCCTCCTCCTTTCTTGAGAGACTAAGACATTTGGGCTTAAGAACTTTTCAGTGTTCATGCGTTTGAACACTTTAGAACATACTTTCAATAGCTTATTTGTGTGAAGCAACATTCCTCCACCTCCAACTAGAGGGCTGTGAACCTTATAAATCAATGTAATTTACAGGTAATTAATACATATATAATAACAAATAGGGCACAGGATAGGTGCGAAAGGTCAAATCCCATTCCCTACATTAAGATGGGACGTTTGATCCCATAGGACACTGATGAGGGGGCTAAAAGGCACCAAGGAAAGACATCTCATCTCTGTTTTATTTTATTTTATCTTATTTTTATTTATTTTTAGCATTTGTTCACATTTGGCATGGTCAAAGTGATGACTCGTTGTTTAAGTTCTAAAATAATCTGGGGAAAAAAACAATTAAAAAAAAGAGAAAAGCCAAATGCTCTTCTAAGAAACACTCTAGGAAGAGTCAGAAGTAAAGGAAAGTTTGTTTTTTTTTTTCAGGATACCCAGAGTTAAATAACAATCTTAGAAAGGGAAATAAATAGTTTATGATACTTACTAGATACTCATAAGTGTAAAACCTGGGGTTAACATTTTAAACAGAGCAAATCAGACTCTACCAAAGATACAGGAAAGAGTTTACTTTGTGTTTGAGATATTTCCCCAGATTTGGTCCATATAATTATCACCCATTTCCTTATTAATAGAGATAAGAATATTCCTGAAAAATACAAAGTTCAATTTCTCCAAAACAGGATGATATGTGATTTTCAAAATATTGGACCATATGGAATTTTGTTGAATTAACTGTGTGTGTGTGTGTGTGTGTGTAGCCTTCTGGAGTAGTTCTCCTGGAAGGGGTTTTACCCAGAGATAATAGGCAGAAAATTCAAACTTTGGCATGAACCTCAGAACACATGTGAGCAAATTGTGGTGGGACTATAATGGTTGTTTATTGCCAGCAACTTTTTTAGCCCATTGCCAGGCTACCAATTGGGCACATCCCCAAATGTGTCCTCACATTTAGTTGTTGATTGGCAGAGCCCCACCTCTCATCTCCATCTCCCTTCCCCACCACCACCTCAGGTCCTCCTTCCTAAGGTGGAGAAGTGTGCTATAGCCCAGTGATGTTCACTAGCAATCCACTGTATTGTCTACCACTTATGCTACGACAGTGAGTAAAAATTGTCACTTCAATTCTTGACTATAGCAGATCGATTTAGGGAGTCAAGGAAGCCTAGGACACAAAAAGGATACCGGGGTGTGTGGTTACCTTCTCAATTCCTTTTCCATAGTTGATAAAGAATGCTAAAAACAATATTTTAAATTTATTTTTATGTAATCTTAAATATTTTGATGCAATCAACAAAATAGTAACCAAAATAACTTCGGATGTTGGATCTGGATGTTGCACCATTCCGTGTGTGTGTGTGTGTGTGAGAGAGAGAGAGAGAGAGAGAGAGAGAGAGAGAGAGAGAGATCTGTACTATAACAATAAAGCTTGCCACTCTGAAAATGCCAGGAGCCTTAGGTTGTCCGCATTGCAGGAGTTGGTACTTACTGCTCCAATACTCTGGCTGTTTGCAGCTGTGCATCCACTTCAGAGATAAAATGCTATCAGGTTCAATACCTGTTTCCCCTTTGACCACAGTGGAGGAGCTTTTTAGCTCCTTCCTCGGCCGTATTATTGC
Source organism: Murina feae (assembly GCA_004026665.1). Classification (NCBI taxonomy): domain Eukaryota; kingdom Metazoa; phylum Chordata; class Mammalia; order Chiroptera; family Vespertilionidae; genus Murina; species Murina feae. The sequence continues at coordinate 1,839 of PVJC01040242.1, forward strand.
TCTGGATAATCTCTTTAATGGATATAACCTAACTTTGCGACATTACTTTTGTTCAATTGACTCAGAAAATCATGGTATGGTTTGTTCTTTCTCTCTCCTTTTTCCTTTTCTTATCTCCCCCAAATGCAGGGAAAAGAAGAAAAGTGATGAAATTTTAGAATTAACAGGCACTGAAAAGAGAAACTGAGATCATGAGTTACTAAACCAATTTTTTCTGCCTAGAGGGTGTAATTCAGTGATATATTTCTAAACGTGATTCAAGCTGTGGCTTTTGTAAGAGATCAGGAGCCGCATTATAAAGGGGGAGGGAGGGTCATAACTGCTCACCAGCGAGATGGCCCTACTTTCACTGGTAAGGTTCAGGTAATCTCAGTGACCCTCGTGCTCCGTATTCATCTATAAACTACTCAACTGGACAGTGAAACCAGGACAATTAGACAAAGGAGAGCATTTACCTCCCCCGTCTTTGGAGGTTAAGAGCAATATGAAACTCTATGCCGGGGTGTGCAGTCTGAGCAGAATACTGGGCTCTGCCTTCGAAAACCTGATTTGCTTGTGAGAACGTTAAACATGTGGTTTAATATCTTGATTTTAACTTGGATTTATGTTTATTTGGTCAAAAGTTAACCATGTCAGGGTAGAAAAACATAACTGTTTTATTTTTCAGGTCAAAAAATCATTTCATTAATTTAGGAACATAAACATGTATTATGTATAAGTTGATTTTGCTCCAAATTATCACAATCAGTATATTACATTTCCAAGTATAATTCTAGTTGTCAGGCAATGATTTTAAATCTGCGGTTGACTTTTAATTTATTGAATTTAAAAAAATGAAGCTTTAGCTGTTCAATTTTCTTTTAATATGTTCTTACTGGTTTCAGGAGAGAAAGGATAGGGAGAGATAGTAACCTAGGCATGTGCCCCAACCAGGAATTGAACTGGGGACCTCCCAGAGCATGGGGTGACACTCAACCAACCGACCCACACCAGCCAGGCTCAGCTGTTAAATGTTAAGGAATCTCTTCACTTTGCCTTTGGGGAAAAAAAAGCAGCATCTCCCACACCTGACTTCAATAAGGCCTCTGATGTTGTGAACCTGAGGGTCGATAAAGAGAGGCCACACAGCTTTAAGGAAAGAAAAACATAACCTTTAAAGTGACAAATGACAAGTTTAATGTTATATGTTGAAGCAAGGTCAAGGGTTGGTTTCTTTGACCTCTCAAGGTGACCTTATAACTTGGGATGGGGCTCCTGCTAGCATCCCAGACCAAAATATATCCATTTTACTAAGAACCTGAGTGTAAATACTGGGTGACTTTGTAATTTTGAATGATTACACACTCTTTTTTTGAGTCTCTGTATTGTTATATGTGAAAAGAAAGTTAATACCCTACCTAGTGACCATGCAATTAAAAATGTGATCCGTAGCCCTAGCTGATTTGGCTCAGTGGATAGAGTGTTGGCCTGAGGACTGAAGGGTCCCATGTTTGATTCTGGTCCAGGGCAGGTACCTCAGTCACAGGCTAGATCCTGGGCCACTGTTGGGGCTTGTGTGGGAGGCAACCAATTCATGTGTCTCTTTCACATCAATGTTTTTCTCTCTCTGTCTCTCCCCCTCCTTTCCACTGTATGTAAAAATCAATAGAAAAATATCCTTGGGTGAGGATTAACAAAAAAAATGTTATAGGTAAAACAATTCCTAAAATTGTGATGCCCACATCCCCCAGATAGCTGAGTTGCTTTGGGAAATCAGGCCAAGTAAGTTTTTAGTGTGGCTACTCCAATGAACACTTTTCACCAATGGCAATGTTTAGTTAGCCCAACTTCAGAACTGGAGAGACAAGCCTATCATAATATATGGATACATCTTTTCCCCTCTCCCCCTCACTTAGCCCTGGAACATGACTGATTCTCCATTCATGCTGAGGATTTATTACTGTCTAAGGTAGTGTTACATAATAGTTATGTGTTTAAACTCTGGAATCTGATTCACCTGGGTTCTAATCCTGATTCCACCACAGGAAAACTTAAAATCACTTAACTCCTCTGCATTCTGATGTGTCAAGCACTTATAATAATAGCACCTGACTCATAGAGTTTTTAAGAGGGTGATAATGCTTATAAACATTTAATTAAGAAGTTGGCACCTAATAAGCATCCAGTAGGCCCTGGGTACTATCGCCACTTCTGTTACTATTACCCTCCCTCCTGAGGCTGCTTGTTCTGTGTATGCATTAGCAGTTCCATCTCCGTCCATTGCAGAGGCTTCTGCTCCCATTTCTTCCCCCCTTGCTTTAAGAAGATGTAATTGACAATTGAAAATTGTGTATATTTAAGTTACTCAACTTAGTGATTTGCTATACGTATACACTGTGCAATAATCACTAAATCAAGATAATTAACATCTCCATCTCCACACATAGCTACTTTCCCCCCTTTTTCTTTGTGGTGAGAATACTAATGATATGTCCTTTTAGCAAATCTAATTGTACAATGCAGCATTATTATAGTCAAATTGCTGTGTAGTAGATCTTCAGAACTCTTTAGCTTGCAAAACTGAAACTCTGTACCCATTAAAAAAAACCAACTCTCCATTTTTCCTTCATCAGCCCCCTGCACCCACTGTTTCACTGCTTGCTTTTATGAGCTTGACTATTTTAGATTTCACATATTAGTGAGATTGTGCAGCAGTTGTCTTTCTGTGTCTTATGTCTTGAAATGTATTCTTTTTAAAAAAAACAAAACAAAACAAAAACTCTCACCTGAGGATATGTGTATTGATTTTCGAGAGAGGAAGGTAGAGAGAGAAAGAGAGAAACATTGATGTAAGAGAGAAACATCAATCGGTTGCCTCCCGTATGTGCCTGGACGGGGAATTGAACCCTCAACCTAGATACTAGTATGTACTCTGACCAGAAATCAAACCTGCAACCTTTTCGTCTACTGGACCATGCTCTAGCCAACCCAGCCACCCAACCAGGATTTGAAATGTGTTTTTTAATCTGCTTCTTTGATGAAGTATTGGTGCTTCCTTAGTCTTGAGCTATTTTGAATAATTGTTAATGTTTTAGGGAGATTTTTCACTTTCTTCACAAAATGGGGATAACAACAAAATATGTCAATTTGCACAAAGTAAGCACCCAACAAATGTTAGTAAATAAAAGAAAATTATGAAGTATAAGTCAACATACATTTGTGCTTAAATTTCTAATAAATATTGGCAACTTTATTTCAAGAGGTGTAACAAATTATATTTGTACCAAATGCTACAAAACATTTCAATTGCTGACAATATAGTAGATGGAAAATGGTATGTTATAGTTTTTATTTGCATTTCTGTTCATGTGACTGACATTTAGTGTCTCTCCATATGATCAGAAGATTCTATTTTCTTTTCCATGAACATTTTTTCAAATCCTTTGCATAACAATTTTTAGGAGAGCTTTATATATTAAGGGAATTGATCCTCTGTGCTGTATTCTTTAGAAATTTAGGCCCTAGCTGATTTGGCTCAGTGGATAGAGCATCGACCTGAGGACTGAAGGGTCCCAGGTTTGACTCTGGTCAAGGGCACATACCAGGGTTGCAGACTCAATTCCCAATAGGGAGCATGCAGGAAGCAGCCAAGCAATGATTCTCTCTCATCATTGATATTTCTATCTCTCTCTTCCTCTTTCTTCTGCTCTGAAATAAAAAAGGATATATTAAAAAAAGAAGAAGAAATGTTGGCATCTCTTTTCTTTCTCCCTTCTCCCCCACCCCGGTCTTATGTCTTTGGACTTTAATTATAATATTTATGTTTTAGCCAAAAATGTGTATTTTTATGAAATCAAATTTATTCTTCCTTTATGGCTTCTGGAACATCTTTGTCACTCTTCTTATGCTTGTGTAGTTTATTTCTCACAATTAAATCTTTCAGTCATTACCAAAAAAATGGCCAACAAATATAAAACGAGAGGAACAAACTCTTTTACAGTTTCTCCAAATCAAACCAATATGATTTTATTGTATTTTTGTTCACTCTAATGGCAAACTTTTACAAGATTCATAACATTAAGTCGTGTGGGGAAGTGAGTAGATGTACTGTAATCCCTCTGCCCATGGCTGTGCTTTCTGTGGTTTCAGTTACCCATGGTCACCTGTGGTGCACAAACATTAAATGGGAAAGAAAATCGCTGAGCATTACAATTTTATTTTGTGAAGGAAAGAATCCAACACATTTTTTCTAGTTGTCTACCCATTTGTCAAAACACCACTTACAGCGTAATTAATCTTTACCTCAAAATATATAACATCATATTATATACCACTAGGGGCCCAGTGCATGAATTTGTGCACCTTGAAAGGAACTGTGGGTGCGAAGCTGTGGTGGGCATGGAGGTGGTGGGGAGCAGGTCTCAGCTCATCCTCCAGGTCCCCGCCCAACCCCTCCCACCAAAGCCCCTGGTTCCCTATCTGCCTGTAGCCCCGCTCCCGCCACCGCTGCTCCTATGTGCTGATGGTACCGGGCCACTCATATGCTGACACAGCAGAGTGATTTGGGCCGGCGACAGCAGCAGGTGCAAGCGGTGGGCTGCCGATCACCTGTCAGGAGCAGGGGGAGAGGGAGAAGCTTTGAGAAGCATTCAGGGCCTGCAGCCATGACTCGCACCAGCTGATGGCACTGAGTGATTGGGACCGGCACCAGGTGCTGGCAGCAGGTGTGAGCAGGGCCAGTGCTGGCAGCAGGTGTGAGTGCTGGTGGGACCATAGCATGCAGGAGATCAGTGCCCCGCCTTCGTCTGGCACCCCCTCTCATCTGCTCCACCATCCTGCCTCGGTGATGGCCTGCCATGGTCAACACTCTGCCACCTGCTGCCGATGCCTGCCATGTTCTGCGTGCATGCCCCTGCTGGTCAGCTCCTGCCATAGTGACAGGTTTTTTGGTTGTTTGGTTGTTTTACCATTCAGTGTATTTGCACATTAGGGTTTTATATATATAGATATTCCTATTTGTACTAACTATGACTTCTCTGTTCTGTTCTATTCTCTCCACATATGTAACAGTACTTCTAAAAGAATGTGTGTGAATCCAAGTAAAACATCATAGTTTTAATTTCTATAGTTTGAAAATATATCTTATTATCCAATTATTTTTATCTTCTATATTTTCTCAATGTTCTTGATAGCATTATACTTTTTAAAATTGAGCTTAAGAATCAACTTATAGTGGTGACAGTAAAATCAGTGCTTTGATTTTGGTGATGGTTGTGATGGTGTGTGTGTGTGTATCCTTTTCAACATCTATGGAGATAATTGTGTGACTTCTCTTTCAACCTATTAATATAAAATTTTTATATCAGAGACATAAAATATCACATCTCCAATATAACTCTTATTATGGTGAGTTAATCTTTTTAATTCTATTCTCTAATATTTTCTTAACTATTTTTGCGTCAATATTCATAATTTATACTTGTCTATATTTTTCATTATTTCAGATATTATGTCAATGATATGCTGGATTCATAAAAGAAAATTTAAATATTTTATTTTTCTATTTTCTAGAGAAGTTTTAAAATTAGAACTATCATTTCTTAAAAGTTTGATGGAAGTCTCCTGTGAAATAGGTTATGCCGGATAGAGTTTTATGGGGAGCAGATTCTTGATAATTTTCTGTTTTATTTCCATGGTAATTGATATATTTATATCTTCCAACTCACTAAAAGTGAGATTTGATAATATATTTTTAGGAAATCATCCATTCCATCTAGATTTTAAGATCATCTCTTGGATGTTTATAGTTGGCAGGCATAGATTTGTTTTATTTATTCTGCTTTTTACTTAGTATGTTTATGCACTCTGAGGATTCATACCTTTCTTAAATTTTGAAAAATTATGTCATTTTTCTCCTCAAATATAGCCTATTCCTCATCTGTCTTCTTCTCCTATCAGATGTTTCTACACTCATGTCTCTTAAATTTTCTCTTTCCTTTATAACAATCTGCATTGTGTTCTGTATAATTTTATTAGATTCATTTCTAAAAGACACAATCTGTCTTGTATCTATTCTGCTATCTGTCCAATGCATTTTTATTTCAATAACCATCTTTTTCTTGTTAAACCTCACCTGAGGAGATTTTTCCATTGATTTTAGAGAGAGTGAAAGGGAGAGATGGAGGGACACACACACAATTGGTTGCCTCTCACACCTTGACCGAGGTCAGGTATTGAACCTGTAATACAGTAAAAACCATCTTCTTCATTACTATAGTTTATCTTTTGTGTTTTGTTTTAACCAGATCACCATGTCATTTTGAAATTCTCTTCTACTTTTTTGCCTTTTTATTTCCATTCCTGATTTTACATCTTCGAATATTGTAAATATGCATTTGAAAGTCTCTATAAAGAGAGATTTAGGTTGTTGTATTGATTGAGTCTCCTCAGAATTGTAATATGTGACTTAAACACATCTTCAGTGATGATTGTTAGCAACAGCAGTCCAAGTTCTCTAGAAGTATCCCTACAGCACAGTTAGACATTTGCTTTCCATAGGAAGATCTCATGGACTTCATAGGAACCTGATTAGTTTTCCTGCTAAATTCTGAACTTGAAATCATACAGTGAATTTGGTACATATTTCAAACTCACACAAACATACAGTAAAGGTAGTTGGTGAAAAATGTGTGCAATTGACTATATTCTTATATTCAAGCTGTAGCAAGCATCTCTGCATGATGGAGGCTGACACTGGGGAGTTTTTCTGGAAACTGTTTCAGAGACAGTGATTACTATGGGTACTTTAGTTCCAAGTTGCTGGGCTTACAGAGCCTGCAGCTGAGGCATCCAGTTCCTGCTGGGGAGATATTAGACCTAAACCTCCCTCGATGCCCTTGAGAATTATCTGTGCTTTAGTTTCCCATTTGTCGTTTGAATTTCATTGCCTCCTCATTTCTGGAGCTTGAGGATGATATTGTGTTTCTCATTTTGAGTTTTAAAATCTACCGTAAAGTGTTTTCTTTTAAAATGCATTTTCAGCATTCTAGAATTCTGGGAATGAGAAGATGGTTCCTTCTCTGTCAACTCCAAAATACATATTGACCAGGAATGGATTTGCCATTGGACTGGTGAGCTAAGCAGAATACATGTTTCTGGTTTTGAACACATCTCTCTCTATTTAGGTCTCAGTGTCCTTAACCACAAAAATTAGCTATTATGTGTTTCGCGCTGAAGACCAGGTTAACATAAACATTTGTGTGGCATGACCTCTGGTGCAGATTTTTATAGCACGTTTCTCAGTGAGCCCTTTTGAGAGAGCCTTTTCCTTCCGACAAATGTTTCCAGTGCCAGTGCATGTATCTGCAAGAAAAAAAAGGAGACCAAAAACTGTTATTATTCACTCTGCTGGAAATGCTAAGAAGAGCTCAATGAAAGAAATGGCAGCCTAAAATTAAAGATCCATTTGGTGTGCGTGGTGTGTGTTCTGAATATGTGTTTTCACCCCTGCTATCAGTAAACTCGATGACTAATATTTTATACAATGTTACAAATATAGAAAGAAAAGTTGGAATCAGTGTAAGACAAGATGGTAAAAAATCATTCATAAATCTGGGGATTCAATAAATGATGAAGATGCTGCAATGGTTTGTAATGGCTTCACTCTGATGTTTCCAGGTACCATCTTTTATGCTGCTGCTGGGCTTATTGATGCTTTGTACAATGTCAGAAATAATCTCCTATTGCTCTTCAGACTCTGATTTTACCTTCTTGATTTATATTCTTATGTGGTTAGTCAGGGTTGGGCTGAATGAACAAACAATGAGGGAAGATCCAGAACAGCTAAATTTACACTTTCCTAACCCATGAATGTCAATCTTTCTGTATGGCACAGTAATAATTTTTTTATGGATGACAAAATAAAAAAAAAATGGGAGAAGTTGGATGACTTGTTTAAAAAATAGGAACAGGACAATAATAGTAATAGTACTGATAGGACATTAAGTGCTTTCTGTGTACCAGACATTTTTCTAAGTGCTGAATTCTCACAACACTTAATCCTCACAACAATCCTGGACAGTGTTTATGAGAAGGATAGGTGGGAATTTTGGCTCTCTGAGCACAGCGTGTGCAAAGAACTGCTAAACTAGTTGACAGGTGCTGAGAATAGGACTAGAGCTCAATGTGGAGTGTGGAGAGATGAGAAACAGGGCCAGACCAGCGAAGGTCTCATCTGTTTGCCGAGGAATTTGAAACTTGCCTTCTAAAACAGAGGTAGACAAACATTTTCTTTAAAGAGCCAGATAGTAAATACAGGGTGTCCCCAAAATGTATATACACTTTAACGGCTGATAGCTCAATTTTAAAAATGAAATGTAATTTAATAAATACTGCCTTTATAATCATTCAGATTGTGTACATAAATTCCCTTTTTACGACACCATACATGTTAGGCTCTGTAGACCATGTAATCTTTGTTGTAGCTGCTAAGTTCTGCTGCTATTCCACAAAAGTAGTCACAGATAATATGTAAACAAATGGACATGACCATGGTTCAATAAAAATTTATTTCCCAAAACAGATGGTAAGTGAACAGCATTTGGCCAATGACCTCTTATTTGCTAGCCTTTATTCTGGAAAATGGTGAATCACTAAACTTTAAAAGCAAATAAAGTGTGAGGCATGTATTGCTTCTTCAAAGAGAAGGTGTTCCTCACATCATGTTTAACTACTACCATTAAATTGAGGCAAATGTAAATTATTTTCCCCACTCTGTAAAGGATGCATGATTCCATGGGAGTAATGGTTAGGGCCTTTCTCTAGGTAGAGTGACCATAGGTCCATGGTTTGCCTGGTACTCAAGATTATAACTAATAGCACTTTCTTTTACCTTAAAAGTTTTCCTGTTTGGAGAAGTCACTTTATATATGGTCAATTTATTTTAAACCTAACAGGGGGTTTGCTTTAGAATTTTCACATAGAGATAGCCACTGGAGCTTATCTTTCATGGGTAGTGTCCTGGGTAAGAGCAATGGTCAAGTACTGCTCTACCTGGAGAGGAGTCCCGACCAGCTCTGCTCCCTATTGACTGTGTGGTCTTGGGCAAATGCCCAGTCTCTCCAAGGCAAGATTTATTTCATTGAAAATTGGGAGTAATATGTCCTTCATTAGGGCTATCTAATCTAATAAAAGAGTAATATTAAAATTGACCATTTCTATGGGACGCCTAAGCCATGCCCAACAGCCAATCAGAGTGGCTGTATGCAAATTAACACAGCAAAGATGGAGGTTGGCAGTCACGGAGCTGGAGTAAGTAGGAGGCTTCCGTTGCACCAGGAGTAAACTGTCTGCCGGCCGGCTGGGCTTCTCCTGGCTCCAGGTAACATTGTTGCAACATAGTTGCAATTATAGAAACCTCAGAGCTGAAGCAAATAGCAGGCTTCCATTGCACCAGTGATGGAGGAAACTGCCTGCCTAGAGTCTACTTAAGGCAACATTCTTTCAATTATAGAAGCCACGGAGTTGAAGCCAAGAGGAGGCTTTGTTACCTGCTTAGGCCTCAGCTTAAAGGAACAGTGTATCAGTTATGGAAGATAAATAAACCCCAAAAATCTGCTTCCAGCCAGCCTTGCTGGGACGTTGAGTTAATAGAAGCTGTGGGCATCCTGAAAGCCTGCAAATAGCCATCAGCCCCTCACCCAGGCTGGCCAGCTACCCCAGTATGGACCCAAAACCTGAAGGGGCTGTGGGCAGCCTGAAAATGGCCCTCAGGTCCTCACCCAGGTTGCCCAGGCACCCCAGTAGGTACCCAGAACATGAAGGGACTGTGGGCAGCCTGAAAATGGTCCTTAGCCCATCACCCAGGCTTCTCACACCCCAATGGGGTGAAGGTCCATACTGGGGGGCTTGGCCACCCTACAAACAGCCATCAACTCCTCACCCAGGCTGACCAGGCACACCAGCAGTTGGACATCCTCAGAGGGGTCCCAGACTGTGAGAGGGCACAGGCCGGGCTGATGGACCTCTAGAGTGCACAAATTTTTGTGCACCAGGCCCCTAGTGTGAATATAACAGAATGATGTTTGTAAAATTTCGTGGGGGGGAATTATTTATAAAATTCAATCCAAGTCAAAGAGAGGTAAAATTGTAGTGTGGGAAGGGCTTTGGATCCAGACTGGGAGGGCTTAACCTATTTCCACCATGTAGAGTTTATGAAAGCTTGCAGAAACCATAGCCTCTCTCTGAGGTGTCCTACTGACAGCTTAGGCCCGCTCCCCGATCCCCTTGGGGAGCGGGGAGTGGGCCTAAGCCACAGTCTGGCTTCCCTTTGTGGGAGGCAACCAGGCTAATCAGGAAAAGCTATCAGCCCCATCACCCCGCTGCTGCAGCCACTGCCAATCACTGCAGCCACCAAAGTGTTTTCATCAACACAGACTCCAGTCCCTTCACATTGAAAAAATGACAACTTTCTTTAGGCATTTTCAAGATATGTCTTTCCTAGGATATGACCTACCTTTCTTTCTTCCTTTCTTTCTTTCTTTCTTTCTTTCTTTCTTTCTTTCTTTCTTTCTTTCTTTCTTTCTTTCTTTCTTTCTTTCTTTCTTTCTTTTCATCCTCACCTAAGGATATGTTTCCACTGATTTTTTAGAGAATGTGGAAGAGAAGAGAAAAACAGAGAGAAACATCAAAGTGAGAGGAACACTTTTATTGGTTGCCTCCTGCATATGCCCTGACCTGGGCCCCGGACAGGGAGGAGCCTGCAACCTAGGTACATGCCCTTGGTCAGAATTGAACCCAGACCCTGCAGTCAGCAGGCTGAGGCAATATGCACTGAGCCAAACTGGCTAGGGCAGGATATGACATTTCTTAGCCCTCCAGTAGTGGACCTTCATTTTTTTCCCCTTCAGAAGTGTGGTGGAAAAACCCCAGATCACCTTTTTGGATTCTTATTACCCAAGTTACTAAGAATATTACCAGTGGCACACAGGAAGCTTAGCCAATGAGCAGTAAGAAAAGGTGTTTCCTCTGTAGTTCACTCCCATCACTGGCTCCACCCCTGCCCCTCCAATCCTAGCTCCACCCCTGCCCAGGCCTGTAACCTCTGGCCCAGGATGCAGGCCTGGGCAGAAGACCTCCCAAGCCCCTCTGATTGCTGGTTTCACAGAGCCCAGGCCTCTTCGATCACTGGCTCTTATCCTACCCCCTGTCATCGCCTGCTCTGCCTTTGCCCCACTGGAAGCCTCTGGCCAAGGCTATAGGCTTGGGCAGGGGAACCCCAGGCACTTCCAATCATGGGCCCCACCCTTGCCCCACTACAGCCTCTGGCCAACTCTACAGGCCTGGGCAAGAGATCTCCAGGCCCCTCTGATTGCCGGCTCTGCCTCTATCCAGGCCCTGAGATTGTTGCTCCACCCCTGCCCCACTGTAGCCTCTGACCAAGGCTGCAGGCCTGGACAGGGTACCCCCAGATCTCTACTTTTCCAACTCCACTGGTGCCCAGATTGCAGGCTCTGCCCCTACCCCTCCGATCGATTGCTGGCTCTGTGGAGCCCAGGCTCCTTCAATCTCAGGCCTTGCCCCTGCCCAGGCCTGAGGCCTCTGGCTCAGGCCTTATACCTGGATCAGGCACCCTCATACCCCTCTGATCAGAAGCTCTGCTCCTGCCCCCTCTGATCACTAGCTCTGCCCTTGCCTATGCCTGAGGCCTCTGGCCTGGGCAGGGACCCCCGTCCCTATGATCTCCTGTTCCACCCCTAGGGCCCCCCACCTCTGCTGCCACCTTCCTGGCTAACAGGCCTGACCACTTCAGTGGCAAGGCTGAGCTGGACTGGGTGCCGCCATCTTGTGGCTATGGGGATGGCCATCTTTGTGATGGAGTGAAGCCTAATTTGTATATTACTCTTTTATTAGATAGGATGTGGCTGCCATCTTATGGCAATGGGAGCGGCCATCTTATGGCAATGGGAGCGGCCATATTTGTGATGGAGTGATGCCTAATTTGCATATTACTCTTTTATTAGATAGGATATATATATATATATATTGACCCAGAAGAGGAAGGGAGAGGAAGAGAGATGTAGAAACATCAATGATGAGAAAGAATCATTGATGGGCATACCCCACACTGTAGACTGAACCTGCAACCCAGGCATGTGACCTGACTGGGAATCAAACTTTGACCTCTTTGTTCATCGATCAATCCTCAATCACTGAGCCTTGTTGGCCAGGCAATAAGCACTTTTGAACCCTTGATTTCTGGGCCATTCTTGGGTCCTGGCATAGCTCCCCATGGTTTTCTTTATTAGGGAAGACCGGATGAAATCACAGAATGCGGAAGCAGAGCTATTTCTCTCCTAATGCTTCTATCATGGCTGCTTGAAGATCTGAAAATAATTAGTTGAAACTGTTACCCACTTTTAGCCTTTTATCCAAGTTAGACAAGCATTTGGCTCCAAATACCACAAACTAAAAATGGCTTGAATCTAATAAGTAGTCTCTTTGGACATGAGATTTGTTGTCCTTCCTCCTTCCTTGAGAGGGAAATTACAATCTTCCAAGATTCTCCTTCTATTTCTATAGAATGTGGGTGCTAATTTGAAAGCAGACTCATAAAATGGAAGCAAATAGGCTAATTAGAAATATTTATGGGCCTGTGAGTGAATATATGTCTAATTGAAATAACAAAACTCTCCCCAAAGGGGAAAACATTACTTTGGCTGCAGAAATAATTTAGTTTGTGCTGTTGGACTGAAATAAGATAAAACCCTTTTTATCCAGATCAAATCCATTTTTTTTCTGGATCAGACTAAGGTGTCTCCAGAAGGATTCATTAGTATTTTTATTATTTAATTTTTATTATTTAATTAAAGCCAGACTTGTACATTTCATATTCCTCTAAGATACTCACTTCTAAATCATCCAGTTGAGTATTTTGGTATTTACCTCCATATCTCTAAATAATACTTTTACATTACCTTTTTTACATAAGTTCAAGTTTTTATTTATTTTCATCAAAATTATGCACATGCATATAGTTAAAAGAGTCAAATATGTATACATCGCTTATTAGTACAAACAGCATAGTATGTTGCACCACCTCCCTGCCCACCTTTCTAGAGGAAACCACATTTAGTTCTACTTCCATAATCTATGATGTTTTTGCTACTTACTGACCTTTCATTTTAAAAATTATCTATTGACTTTGCACTCTGGAAAATAAGAATTTTATTTTCTTTTATACATATTCCAGTTGTTCCATTCTATGCATGCATCTGTCCCATTTCCCCCGCCTCCCAATAGTTTTTCACTAATGTTGGATAGATCAGCATTCTGTATTTACGTTATCATGACTATATGAAAACTCTTCATAGCCGAGCCATGTAATATACTTTTTTTTGATTATTTTTGCAACCCTGCAAAACATTTGCATTTTTATATAATTTTAGATTATCTTAAAAATGCATTTGCTTAATTTTCTTTGGATTTTGCACTAAACTCTCCCACACTAGTATGTTAATCTGTGCTAGGTAAGTTTTCTCACATCTGGTATTCCTTCGATTTGTCTTCTGGAAGAAACATTTCCCAGAGCCCACTGCCATGTCTACATCTGGATTAATTTCCATTTCTGTTGTCATCCAGAGATTTCATTCCACCTCCTTCATTTTCACCTTTGCCTTTCTCCTGTATTGAATCCTGTTTCTTGGATCCATACTCTTCCTCTTTATTGACTTACTAGGGGCCCGGTGCACAAAAATTTGTGCACTCGGAGTGGAGGGAGTCCCTCAGCCCAGCCTGTGCCCTCTCACAGTCTGGGACCCCTCAGTGGATGTCCTATGATGGCCCCAGTCTGCCAGGCGCCTTTTGTGTGTGTGTGTGTGTGTGTGTGTGTGTGTGGCCACTGGGGACCTGCCCCCAGCCGCATCTGAGGCTCAGAGCAGTCCTCCTGTGTGTGTCTACCTGCTGGGGACCTGCCACCAGGCACACTGTGGAGGCTTGGAGCAGGCACCCCCTCTATGTTGATCTCTCAGACTCTTGCCCTCCCCTGCATGTTGTTCTCTTTTTTGAGCTG